>JAGVVM010003689.1:0-41369 GCA_019149425.1 Psidium friedrichsthalianum
TCGGGACCTCCGCTAGCCACGTCGTCCTCTACGTAGACTTTCCGGCTCCATGTAGTCTTCGATGGAACTTTAGACACTGAAGTGAATGATTTTAAAAAAAAACGAGGCACCGAACCAAAGTGAACGTTTTTGAAGTTTTGGCACTAAGTGCATGCCGTACACTAATTTTGCACTTGAGGGTGTACTTTTCACCGTAGTTTTCAACAGTACAATGCTATTCTAGAACAGGACTAGAAAGGGGTTGGGGAAAGTTGCGATTTTTCTGACTTAATGCATCGGGTGTCTTTGGCCAGGCCATGAAGGCCTATTGCCAAACGGTGGATACGGTGGATAAGGTCACGCCACCTCCAACCAATCAAAAGCCCTCCGACCTTACCCTTCACCCCTCTCCAGCCACTGAGATTTCTTGCAATAGATCCTCTCGCCCAATTTCGCAAAATCTACTCCCCCCTCTTCTCTGTTATATAGCTGCACAAGCTTCCCCATCGGAAGAATCTTCTTTTTTTTTTTTTTGAGGCTCGGTCGGGAAAATGGCTGCTGCAACTGCATCTCCCATGGCCCAGTCAGCTCAAGAGCAGCTTTGCATCATCATCCTCACCAGGAGCCTGAATGGCTCCCAAGGGCCTCTACGGTTCCTCCTTCAGAGTCTTGCCGGCAAGAGTACTGCCCTCCTTACTGTCAAGGCTGTCCAATCAGAGAAGGTGAACCATTTCTTTTCATCAGGCACCATTCTGCCGCTCTATATTCAATCGAAAATGTGCTTGTTGTACAGTGTAAAGTCAGAAATTGGTTCCCCCCCCAAAAAAAAACCCCGTTTTTGAGCATCTCTGTTATTCTCTAGTCACTTGACCTGTTCAACCAGTCTATACATGGAAGAAGGAAATGGACTTGAAGATGAGAATGGAAGTTTTACTTTTCTCTGTCTTGGTTCGCTCTTTCACATAGCTTTGGATCTGCGTATATAGATGAATTCACATGGCACATTCTATAGATGAACTGAGTGAGCCACATGGAGTGTAAAAGTCACCATAGATGGATTTCTGTAGTGTGGTAAGTTCTGTCAGAGGCAATTATTCATAGGTTGTTAGAAGATCCTAGTAAGAGATCATAGCACGGTCGTTCATTTGTGGAGTACAATTCCCAGGAGTGGCTTCATTCACTCATTACATTGGTTGATGGGTTTCCTTTCCTGGATCTACCTTCTCCATACAGCCAACCTTTCAAGTGATTCAACCCTCAATGGCGATCCTGGTTCATCGGGAGCCTTGAGACCCGGTCACGTCCCAGCCCGCTCATTGCGTGGTACCTCTCCAACCTCCCCGCCTACAGAACCGCCGTGAGCCCGCTCCTCCGGGGCGTTGAGGTGGGCTCGCCCACGGATTCCTCCTGGTGGGGCCATTCGTCAAGGACTGCCCGTTGAGGGAACACGGAGTTTTGGCGGAGGCAGCGGATCGTTGGCCCGCCGGTGGCCTGGTTGTGATCCTGAGCATCTGCTTGACCATGTATGGGATCGCCTCATTCAACGAAGGAGAGCCCTCGAAGCACCGTCGCTGACCCTGACCGGGAGGAAGAAGAGCCCGATCAGTTTGCAGACTGCAAGACGGGTGGGCCAAGTTTCTCAGCGGCGGGTTGCTTCTTCGGCGGGATCTCTGGGGAGATAAAAAGACAAAAGAAGGGAAAAAAAAAACCAAGTCATCTGGGCCTACTTCCTCCTCTTGTTGGTGAACCTTCCTTACTTTGTGAAGTAATTTCTATAAGAAGAGAGAAGGGAGAGAGATGAAATTGAATAGTCATGTCTGTATATTTGAACCGTTCGGGAAGGAATGGGATCGAGGAAATTTCATGTCATATTAGCTCTGTGTAAGCCAGAATTTCCCTGGACTTTGTCAAAGAAATGTGCATTCGCTGAAGGTTCTGATTGCTCTCACTTGCGTCAATGCTTATCCCCTAGGCAACACTGGATCATAAGGATCTCATTAAGCGTGATGAGAATTCCGATGTCAAATTGATACTTGTATGTCAAGCAAGGTTAAGAACAGATTTTGCACTTATTCTAGAGCAAATGCGGTTACAGCCGTTCATCAAATATATTAATGTGCTCTCGGTGATTTTCATGACTTATAGGTGTCAACGGTTCGGATTTTCAGGAAACCCGAACCGATAGGGTGAGCAGCTGCATCGAACTGAAGAGAGATGAAGATTATGGTTCGGGTCGATTTTGATAAGGATAAGAAAGAAGAGAAATTTTAAGTTGCGCATTCAATTTTTATTGGGAATTTCGATTACGTGCTTCTATAAATATTGCATTCTTTGGAGGTGGAAGTTAATCTAATAGTAAAAAAAAAAAAAAAAAGGTCTCCGTTCGCTCAAATTCCTTATTTATTATTAGAGTAAACACTTGCACTCGATGAGCACGGGCGCATTTCTCAGGCTATCTACTTCTCGAGCAAAATAGTGATGTTCAACTGAACTAGAAAAAAAAAAAAAAAGAGCTTCTTTTGTTAATTGCTCCATTCAACGCGATTAATCAATCATATCATATCAATTGTGTAATCGACACATAAAATACTCTTTTTTCAACCGAGGGATGTCCATTAGGACTTCGCATCATGCGGCCCGTGATGTCCACTGAAAGTATTAAAACTGATCATGAAAGTGCGATTGAGTTTTAAAACTTGCAAAAGTAAAATTTGTCAAATTAGTATAATCGAGTTGTTTCATTAACTCCATTCAACTTGGCTAATGAAAAATGGTGACGTAAACTTTTAAATATTTTCTCTTGTTTATGTGGCGATGACGTGGCTAAAGCGACGTGGTTTTGGTCCAACTTCTTTTTTTTTTTTTTAAAGATAAAACTAAAAAAAATTAAGGACAGGTTATTTGATGGCAACTGACCTTTCCTGGAAGACAAGGTAATTATATATATAAAATGAGATTGAGTACTTCTTAATAGAAAATGAAAAGGAGTACTTGGAAAAAAAAAAAAAAAAGAAAGAAGAGAAAAAATCAAGAAAAAGAGTGAATGCTATTCGACAACTGACGACATCCAGACACATCCTATCCTAAGAAGAAACGGTTAACTTTAACGGTCACTTGGCCTCTCCCACCCTCTCAGCTGCCCGCTACAACACAGCCATGGCGATCCAAGCAAGTCAAGCTATGATCCCTCTTCTTCACGCACGCCAACTCGAATGCCTTGTCCGAGGCCATAAGTCCTCTCTATCCTCTCGCTTCGGTGATCGACCCAAATCGGCAGCTCAGATCATCAGCCGCAGAGATTCTAACAGGCTCACTTGCAAGGCCAGTGTCGACTACGACAACGAGGTACTTGATTCTGGAAAATTTAGCGACTTGTTGATTAATTTTTTACTGTGCCATTGATTCTTTGACGAGATCATGGTTAGTTGATTTTCGTGTATGTGTGGACAGGATTATCTGATCGATGCTCCTGTGTCAGCTGGAGATGGCTTCTCATTCAGTGGAGGTCTCGTTCTTCTTCCTCTCGCTCCTTCTTCATCCTTAAAGTCACGAGATATTAATCGCTGATTACACACGAATATCGCTATACAGAAGTCTGTTTATGCACAAAAAGATCTGAACTACAGCTGTGGGTGGGTTCTTGCCAGGTAAATATTCGGATGAGCCAAGCCAGTCTGATGAATGGTTTAAGCAAGGAAAGATGGTGAGTCTTGGTACCCTATCTTATCTTTTGAACATGGGTTTCGCTATCGAAAATTTTCTGCTGTTGTTGAGAACTTGTTGATACGTTGGTGCTATGGGTTGTATGGATTTTAACTACATTCTGATACCACATGTTGTTTGAACAATTAGAGTGTCCTTTCTGATACACAAGAAGAAAGGAATGCATGTGCCACCTGTATTGTAGATTTGGAGGTTCTTGCTAAGAATGAAGCTCGGCCATATTGATCATTGCACCAAGGCTGGTTTTTCTGGTCAAGTCGATTTGATATTGCTGGAGGTACAAATTAGTGTTTACCCTGTAATTTGTCAGGTGAAAGCTTTTCCTGTTCTTGGTTCTGGAGAGAAGGCCAAAGACCCTATTTTTGGACTAACAATGGGTTCTGGTTCCCAGTCTCCGGCAGACGTTTTCAGGTACTGTTCACTTCTAGAAAGCACCTGGTAATTGAGCTGGCTCAATTTGTAAAATGTCAATCAACCAAATTGAACTATCTGTTCATATATGATCCTCCATGCGTGCACAAATTGAGATTGGATTATTTGCAGGACTACCGATTGAAACATGCTATAAATGATTTTGTCCCCTAGATGGTTCTGCATCGAAAGTGGAATTGCTGATAATCCTCCAGTTTTGTTAGTCCACGGCTTTCCTTCTCAGGTCAGTCTAATTTAGTTTCCGCTAGCAATTTGTCTTCGCAATCATGCTTGGCAGACATATGTTCCCAGAAGTTATGATGTTTGTGGGTGCTAATGTTCGGATTAGTCTTCTGCATCTCAATTTACCTCTTAGTTCCACCTATGGCAGATAAAGGATGAACCATTGAGTTTATTGAAGTACCATACGTATTCATATATAAGCAAGTCAGCTGTAGGGGGCAGCTTATGCCATTTTCCACTGTGGAAGATAATGTCAGCATTCCAGTCTCTGTGTAGTGCTCATTCTGAATGACAAAATATTATGCTTGAAATACAGGCTTACTCATACCGCAAAATTCTTCCAATTCTCTCGAAAGACTACCATGCAATTGCTTTTGACTGGATAGGTGAGATCATTCAATTCAAATTGCCTTAGATTTTTTGAAATTGTACATCCGCTCTATCTCATTTTACACAAATTAGTGCTCAATGAATATGCACTTGCATAATATACTAAGGGGAAAAAATGATCAACAATAATAAGTTTCGATAGAGAAAACACTATGGCACCACCGAGCTGCACTCACATTGCGTCCAGTGCGCATGTGAAGAACCAGGTATCAGGTGTTAGGCTTGTACAGAATCCAAATTCTGAGCACAGGGAGAAATACGAGGGTTCTTCTTGTCTCACCGGAGGAAAAAGCGTGGTACTCCAGCTAATTATGAGATGGTTCAGACCATAATCCGATCCCACTTTGTGGAGAATGCAGTTCAACAGTCCAAAGTTCACCCTGATCAATTTGTGCTGCAATTTATACCATAGGCACTACTTGCGCCCTTTGAGAAGCCAATGACACTTAAGCAGACACTCTAAACTTAGTTCTTTCATTATTCATCTTTCTCCATCTGCAAGAGAAGTATCCATATCATTCATTAAAAGCTGATTGCTGTGATGACTAGCTTTCTCAATTGTCAATACTGACACAGGAACTTCTTTCGTTTTGCCCTTACCCCTTACAGGCTTTGGATTTTCCGATAAACCCCAACCTGGATACGGATTTAACTACACATTGAATGGTACTCTTCAATGTGATTAAAATCCTACTATATACTTTACGTGGTGGTGTCTTTAGACCCTTTTTGGGCGTGATGGTACCAATGGAGTTTTTTTTTTTTTTTTGGTTGAAACCAACCAACCAATGGAGTTTGCAATGTATAATTCTGCTTCTGGATTGCAGACTATGTGTCATCCTTGGAGTCTCTTATAAACAGTCTTGGTATTGATAAAGTTTCTCTAGTTGTCCAGGTGCGTTTGCTTTGACGAATGCAGTATTAATTTCTCTGAGTATGATGGAATGCATTCCTGAAGCAACAGATCTGTGATGTGATGTGCAGGGCTACTTTTCCCCAGTTGTCGTTAAATATGCCAGCAAGCATCAGGAGAAGCTAAATCATCTGATCCTCTTAAACCCGCCTGTAAGATATCTTGAAACCTTATCATGCCAGTCATGTCATTCTTTTTAGTAATCTACCTTGTTATTAGCTGATTGAATTGTGTTCCTCAAATGCCAAAACTTGTTGCCTTGAATGTAGGGGGTTGGAATCTTTTCAAAGTTTTAAGAATGCTTCTTTTCTAGGTTTATCTTTTTGATTTTCAAGTCGATCCTTCCCTAGCTTCAAAGAACTTTAGCAATCTGGTACCTAGTTTGTCTTCAGTGGGCAGTGATAAAGGCTGTCGCCAATATCTTCATCTGTACATTCTTTTTCCATATGGAACCACGTGGTCGAGATACTTGTATCCATTTTCAGTATGTTCGAGTGGATTGTGACTTGTTTGACTTTGAGCCTAGACCATAAACCATTTTGATGCGGCGACACGCGATGATAACAAGTAGGGCAATTCAGCATCCTTTGGAGTGATGTATGCTGTTTAACTCTCTTGTTTCTGCTCTAAGCTGACAAACAAACATGCTAACCTTCCATCAAGCCTGTCCATATTCAGCAACTTCTTGCTTGGTGAGATTTTCGCTCAGGTTTGGACTCTCTTTCGTCTCATTCTCGAGTGATTCCCTTATGTTCTGAGGACTCCAGGACCATTAATTGATTCAATCTTTCCGAATAGGATCCGCTTAGGGCCAGTGATAAGGCCCTGACCAGTTGTGGTCCTTACAAAATGAAAGAGGATGATGCCATGGTTTATAGGAGACCTTACCTCACATCTGGCTCCTCCGGCTTTGCACTGAATGCAATTAGCAGGGCGATGAGGAAAGAGCTCAAGGTAACTCACTTTTTCCGTATTGCATATGATTGCTGATGATTACATGTTAGCTGAACAAAGGTCTATTTCGCATGATTTTGTTGAAACTTGAGCTGATATATGACGCAGCTATTACATCGTTTATCACCGGCAAAGGACCTGCTTAATTGGACAATGCTAAGCTTGATAAATCTAAGGCATTTGTAAGAGAGAAAGATAAAAGTTGGCAGACAACACCAAAAGTCGATAAATTGGAAAGAAAATAAAATAAACATTTGTAAGTAACTTGAATGAGAGTTGGTAATCAAAAAAATAGTTGGTACTTTGACAGTAACAAAGTATGGAAAATTTAACGCCTTGGTAAGAAACTCATATTAAATGTTAATAGAAGATTTAAAAAAATCGATAATCTGTAAACTGTCGAAATGAGATAGTAATGTAATAAAAATGCTATTACTTACCAAGGTTATAGGGGTACTAAAATGGCGGGCTTTAGATTGCTTTAGTCACAATCACAATCTATGAAACTTTACTTTTTTCTCTGGAGCTTCTCTGCACTACCAATAACTGTAGCTCCAAGTCAGGATGGGAAGATATGGAGCTAGCTTTCAACATCTAGTATGACTTCCAGGATCTTTGATATTGATATCTTACCATGAAGAATAGCTGATGCTGCTGTAATATTTTGGTGTGAGACGAATTGAGCCGTTCAATCGCTGCGTATTTCTTATGGTTATCGCAACTGTTGTGCCCGATAGAACTATGTAGAAGAAACAAGGATGATACTCAAGGATGAAAGCTGGAAAGTCAAAACTACGGTATGCTGGGGTCAGAGAGACCGTTGGCTCGGCTATGATGGGGTTGAAGAATTCTGCAAGGACTCAAAACTCAAGATGGTTGAGCTTCCTATGGTACAAGCCGAATGCAATTATGATCCCTTCGTTTTGTTGAGTCATTTTCCATCTGCTAAGGCATTAAAAGGGTTGGTGTTTTTTCCAGGCAGGGCATCACGTGCAGGAGGATTCAGGGGAAGAACTTGGAAAACTGATTGCGGAGATTGTTGGCAGAAGAGTTCAGCTATGATAGGACAGGAATGGAAGATCCTTTCCAAATGAACGAATTGGAAACGACAATGAATTTGAGAGGGTTCGCACTTGTTAACACTAGCTTTCAGGTTTCGTGTTGCGATTCTGGTGAATGTCTACCTAGGAACTGAACCTATTTGTAACAATCATTGCGCATTGCATTATTTTGTCTGTCATGCTTTGTCACTTTACGAATAGATATGACATCTTACAATTTACTGAAAAGTAGCAGAAACCCATGCTTTAAACTAGATTAAGGTGTCAGCTTTACCAAATTTTCGTCTTCTCTGATTGCCCTCCCCATTCAAGACAACTTCCTGAAGTAAACCTCCTAAAACCCTTTGTATCTGAAAGTACCTGCATGTATCTATTTGCTGGTTTTGAACCACTGAGCTTTTACTACAATCTGGGAAGATAAGGAAACAGGAGAAAGATGCAGACTGCTCTGTCCCCTCGAGCTACGGGTAACATTTCAGCATTCCAACAAAGTTTGAGTTGCAAAGAGTCAAAGAGTCAAGACTCAAAGTGATATCCCATGGGTTTATTTTACTGTCGACTGTCTGCTTTGATGCTTCCTTTCTGTTTTTTTTTTTTCCGGTAACATGCGTCACAATCATAACCAACACTTTCAAAAAAATAGTGAGGTCCAAGGTTCTCTTCAATGTATAACTGCGGTTGAAATGTCGTTGAACTCAAGAGTTACGGGGACCCAAGGATCTGATTTTCCACTTACAGAACTTAGTGAAAAGAATGGCTTGAGTAGCTCCTATTTTCTCAGCATCGAGAAACACGTGCTGTATGCAGAGAGATGAATGGCATGAATTACCACCTTTTGTGACTCATGACGCAATACCTCAATAGATTTTAAAAAATTGTTACGGTTTGTCTCTTCGGGGGAGCTGGAAATGCTTTCATGTAGCCTTTTTATCCTGCTTAATATGGATCAGTCCAACAGTGATCCTCCTCAACAGATTTTCTCCATCTCTCCTGGAAGATCCTCCACTGAGCAAAGGACTCATTTCTAATCTGCACAAAACAAATGTTCAAGCAATGACCAGATTGATGCCATAATAGAGGAATGGTTTTCTAAAACAGTACTGCTAACTATCAAGAAAGTATCCGTCTATTCATGGTCTATCAGCTTTTCTTTTGGTGGCATCCTCTTCAATTGACATCTCGGAGAAATTTATCTGACCCTGCAGAGTAAAGTCATGCATAGGCTGCCTTCGAGCACTTACCAAACTTCTAGTATTGGGTTGATCAGGTGCTGATCGATTGGAATGAGGCGACATAGTGTTTACGGCTTTCTCCATTGCTTCATGATTTGCCTGCATCAGTGACTACCTATTACCACATGCTGTTCAACAGACACAACTGCTTGCTGCAACAGATTTACTCTTTGCTGTTCATCCAGGCATAACCTTGAAGTTGTACTCTATACGATAACTGAATTATGCAGGTTATAAATTTTGAAAAATGGAGAAAGTAAGATATTTTTCTGTTTGTATAAAGATCCAAAGTTTGGAAAGAGACGAACCTGAGAGGCAACAAAAACATGAAGAACATCCATGAAATATTTGTTAAGGTACATAAGATCGTGTGGATCACATGCAAACACATAAAGTAAGGATGTGGTTTTATCCCTGAAAATTTCCCAACCTTGTCTTAATTAGAAAATTCCATAGCGCAAATATCTGGCTAAGTGCCAGACATGGCACTGATGCGCTTTTACAATCAGAAGAACCATACATGAAGAAGCAAATGAACTGAATCCAGGAAAACTCAGGATTTATCCTGCTGAGCTCAGGACGAAAATGACCTTAAGGCAATCGATAGCAGGACATAGGTAAGGGTTCTAACCTTTTTCCATACCCCACTCCCGAGCGTGACAAAGCCAGAATGAACTATGTACTCGGAATCCACAACGCCTACCTTTTTCATTCGATCACCCTGTTGAAAGAACCTTTTTGAGACTAGTAGTACCGGACGAAAAAGCATTCTATCTTAAAGGAACATTTCGCTACAAGAAAAATGCCTGAGCGCAGTAGCCGAGCTGAAAATCCAGTCCCCATGCATGATTCAAGTCATTCTGCCAAAAAAAAAAAACGAAACAAGATATGAGAAAGAGATGATCCGATAGAAGACAGGCTCCAACAACAGAAGGAAGAACGGTACGAAGTTTTCAAGGTCAATATTTTTTCGTAGAAGTTCCTCCTGAATCATAAACGGACTTCGATTGTATGATCATGCCTTTTGTATGCCCTTAGAAATATTTTGTAAGACTGCACGATACCTGAATCATATGCCACACACATCGCCACGACGCCCGCGAGAAAACAGGAGCCATAATTTCCACCCACCTACATTGCAGTCCATGAAACCTTTTTTTACTTCAGCTAGGTAAGAGCATTTCGCCCTTAAAGTGCATGGAAATGTCAGACTAGAAGGATGCTGATGTAAACTGAGATACCCATAAAAAACCGCGGTAAATCTGACAAGAGCGTGCGCAGACTTTTACCCTGTGCATGGAGGGCTTGTACTGTTTTCATCGCACGTAAATCCTTCATACATCTGTCTGAAGATCCTCCTGTTACAACCATGTTACCAGAGCTATAATGATTGCAATCCATATATCGCGCGATGAAAATGCATCATCTTAGATACCAAGAGTAGGAAAAAAACAATTTATGATGTGCCAGGTATTGAACAAAATATTTCCATCTGCTGTTGTGACTCATTGCTAAGTCAAAAACAGTTGGTGTAACTGTAGATTTTCCATTCTTCTCGATCATACTATTCTTTTACTAAAACAGCAGACCTGTGTACTTTTGATTTTCTGTCTCGTTCTGTGATTGGATGATGAATCTCTGATTTATTCTGGTCGAGTGCCGGTTGCGATATTTCAAGCCCTTCTTCTTTGACAATTGAAAGATATCTGCATTGGGCTTTCGTATAATGTCAACTTCTTGCCCAAAAATGAGAACTCAACACTCCCGAAAATGCAGATGTGTCATATCAAAATTTTCACAAGTGAAGCAGAAAACTGTTACCTTCCCACATGGAAATTTTCCACCCCAAGATCCTCGTCCCAAAGGAAAATGTATGCGTATTCGGAAACGATGTCTGGATGTAGAAAGCGCTTTGCGAACCACCTTGGAAATCAAAATGGAAGAACTTTATCGCAAAGTTGGAAAGGAAGAAATAGATGAGGTTGTAGATTATACTTCAGAAAACTAGCTTCAGCAGCTATGTACTATTACCACTTGGTTTGGTTGATAGCAGACACATGAATAGCACGATCGCTCCATTTGGCATCCCTCCATCCATCCACATTCCCATCATAATGAAAAAGCATCACAACGAAGTCGCTAGATAGAAACTGCAATGTTATTCAATCAACTTAAGTAATTGATAAGAAGGTTCAATCAACTTAAGTAATTGATAAGAAGGTGATTAGGCATGGAGCGAAGGTCTAAGCGATCACCTTCTTAACAATCTTGTCTACGCTATCTTTTTGCCGTATTCCCACTGGAATAGCCAGCAAGTTCGTCGAGTTTGAGCTCTGAACAAAAAGATGAACAAACTTCATGACATAAGAGTTGATAGAAGCCGAGAAAATGCTACTTAAAGATCAACGGAAATGCACCTTTGCATCATGTGAGTCCCATAAGGATCTCAATTTTAGATCCGAAGTGCTTGAAACAATGCCTTTGGGTAGCATCTCACCGCCACGAGGTTTGCATGGTGTCTGTGGATTGGACAGTGTAACCAAGATAGATCAAAACCGACTCCTCGATTTCAAGTTAAGAACAAAGACAGAAAATGCACACAATTGCAACATAATTTTTGCATTGCATCGCCGAAACCTTGCACTGGGATGACACATTCTGCTGATTGTTAACAGTGTGCAATCTAAGAAACTTCTGCAAAAAGAAAAGCCTTAGTTGATACAAATTGAACGAGGAAACTTTCCATTAGAACTTAGAGGACTGCCGAGGTGACATGCCAGAAAATAAGGATTTGGGAATGAAGAAAACTGTGGATAATCATTTGTGACGAACGCTCCGCCAATGAGGAAAGCAGCGGACAGCAAGAGCACAAAGTTGCACAGAGACAATATGTTCCTCTTCGGTTCCCGTAGTAAACATAACTGAAAAGCAAAGGCAGAACAAGATCAGGCACTCAATCCAGTAAGCAACATCAGATTACACGAAAGGAGAAATTTGACTATTTAGAGCACATGAGAGGGAGACTTACATCAGTTGGCAGTTTCATCTTCCGGAAGAAGAAAATATCCTAGAAAGCACAAACGGAAAACGGATACGGGGTCTTAGGAAATAATGCACAGAGTGATACTAGAACGAACAATGATTCCTCGCATCCCCGGTGATTGTCTAGATAAAGCAGCACAGGCGTGCACAAGTTTGCCACTCCTCAAATTATTTCTCCGGCGAGCGTATTTCTGGATACCACTTCATTACCTTGGCTGCAGATTCGAAGCAACTTACCAACTCAGTGCAGAGAGATCTCAGCTGTATCCTAAGGGATTACTGAAAATGCAACTGGGCCGAAATGGAAGGCGTTCATCGACCATATGTGGGCAAGCAAGGAACGATTTGTTAAGATCCTGTTGAATTAAAAATGGACAGCTTGATCTTATTCAAATCTTCCGCAACTTCACATTGGAGGATGTGGCGAAGAAAGGGAAGGACTACATGTGCATTTACAGGAGAAATCTAAGTTTCTTGGAACTGCTAAAAGTTGGAGAGACGACTCTTGATTCGCATTCAACGTCTTCGGATCACAGCAAGATGTCAAGTTCATGTTAAAAAAACTCATGCTAAAGCATTAGCCCGTTTCTTTTATTCACCACGGAATGATGATGATCATCCAAATCAACCTTGAGACAGCAGAGGCCACGAACGAGAGCGTAAACGAGATTAACAGGGAGAAGGCAAAAAAAGAGATAGATTTTTTTTTTTTGCACCAATGTTTGCACCTTCTTTTTGGCAGTATTACTTGAAGTTGAAGACGACGTTAGCCACCAAGAAACCTCAGTTTTGACTTTGTTTCTGTAAACCATTTTGAAAAGTTTTCATTTCATGGTCAGGGTTGCAACTCACGAATCCGATAGAAGGGGAAATTTAAATAGAAGAAAAATCTTAACGAGTTTCCTTAATTTGACAACTTTCCTCGTTTCATTCGATGCCATATTAAGGTCATTCATATATTCCCTTGTATGGTCAACCCGCTGAATGTGTATAGGAGGATATGAATTCGGGGGGGTGCATTGGATCCGGTGATACCTGGGAAGAAACGACCTATACAGACCGGTTCAACGCCATCTTCGTAAGAAATGGCTCCGCTTTCGAGAATCTAGGGTTGGCCTACGATTGGTTCGATTCTCGATTCGAAGGCCAAAACCGCAAAGTTTATCGGGGAACCGATTTCCGAGCTCTGAGCCGGTTCTAAACCGATCCGAAGTGTCTTTTAGAAAAGTAAAATTACTTTTTTATCCGTTAAGTGGTGAACCATGATTGATCACCACAGTTATAAAATAATGCAATTTCTATATTTCATTCATAACGATTTTCTACGCGGGAGCCGAACTCTTTTTTTTTGGTAAGAGGAAACCAAGAATTGATCGCCCTTAATTTGAACTGTCGTATAGAGACCCTCTATTACTTTTGGTTATGGCCGTAATCGTGTCTAATTATGCTAATCTTCATTCTCATTCTCAATCGAATTCACTTTTATTTGACCAAAAAGCATGAAAATGTCGTCGCGCGTCGACGAGATACTTGGCAAGAGGAATCAAGTTCGATTATGGTAAATGGACCAGACAGAGGTGGCCACAGGCCGATTCCGGCCCGGAACCGGCCCGTTGACCGGGCTGGTTCGTTTCGAACCGAAACCGGCCCCTATGGCACAGGCCGGTTCCGGGTTGTGATTTTTGGGAACTGGTTTCGGGCTAGTTCGGAACCGACAGTTCCGTGCCGTTTCGGAACTAGCCCGACCCAAACGGCTATATGGCCTTTTTTTTTAAAATTATTAAATAATTTCACTTTTTTTCTTTAATTTATTAAATAATCCTAACTATTATAAATACCCATCTTCATCTTTTATTTTTTCCTCATAATTTCTCTCAAATTCTCACATTTCTCACATTTCTCAAATTCCCTCAATTCTCTTAAATTCTCTCAAATTCGTTCAATTTTGTTAGTTTTCTTCCTCTCAATTCTCTTAAAAAATGGCCAGTGGAAGAGGAAAGAGCTTGATGGTTCCGAAAGTATCCAATTATCCTCATGATCCTCGTGAGTATGCACATTGGGGAAACGATGATGATGATGTTATTCCAATGTCGAGCACGTCCCAACGCAAGGAAGTCTGCATCCAACTACCAATGCCGAAAAAGCGTTAACAACAAAGGAGATGAGTTAAGGGGTGCATCCATCATATGAAAATACTTCACCAAGCAACATTTATAAGGAAACAACTACCACTCACATGTAAGCATTGCAAAAAAATATATAGATTTACAAGTGAAAGTGGATGTGTAACATATCAACGACATCTGGTGTCAAGACATCCAAGGGAATTCAGGATCGACACTAGGTAATAACAAATTTCCAAGTTTGTCGATTCTAACACTTCGCCTTTATTTCGTTATGATAGAAATAATTATGAGCAAGAATTAGCTAAATTTGCTGCTATTGAACATTTATCGTTTAATTTTGGTGAAAATTTGATTTTAATACTTTCATACAAAATGCATGTACTCCACAAGCAAACTTGTTTCGAGAAATACGCTTAAACGCCAAATTTTTATACTTTATAAAAAAGGAAAAGAAGATTTGAGAAATTTTTTTGCATTATTCAATGGACACGTGCATATAGGTAGCGACATTTGAAGTGATCTTTAGCAAACTCATTATTATATGAGTATTACATGTCATTGGATAGACGATGATTGAAACATTCAAAAAAAATTATTGCATTTCGAGTTTTGGATGAAACGCATACAACACATAATATTTATAGAATAATTAAGCAAGTTTAGAAGAATATTTATTGGTCAATAAAATTTTTCAATTGGTTTTGATAATACCTCAGTAAATACCGCTTCCATTCGCGAGTTAGAAATAATTTGTCAACCTGCTTTTGGTGGAAATTTTTTTCATATTAGATGTGCTTGCCATGTTTTAAATTTATGCGTACAAGATGGTTTAGAACTCTTGAAATTTTTGTTCGTTCAATAAAAACAGCAATTCAATATTTATGGAAACATCCCCAAGTTATGAGAGATTGAGGTAAATTTTGTAAATAAAATGAAAGAAAACAAAAAAATTTCCAAAAGATGTTCCAAATTGTTGGAATTCTACGTACGACTTGCTTAATCAATCTTTTTCATATAAAGATTTATTATGTACGTTTTTTACGAATCATGTTTCTCAAAATAATTTATACCCACAAGAGTGGGATATTTGCAAAAGAATTTTATATTTTTTAAAAGTTTTTAATAATGCAACTTATACTTTATCCGGTCTTTATTATCCTGCTACGCATTTATTTTTAATAGAGTGTGTAAATAATGCTAGTATTTTTGAAGAAAATAAAAACGATACTCAATTAGGTTCGACTATTATAGCAATGCAAACGAAATGGATGCGATATTATACCAAAATTTCTATTATTTATTTGGTTGTTTGTGTTTTGATCCACGTACCAAAATAGATGGGTTACTTGATGATTTGAATTCCTACTATGAGTGTTTACATTTGACTGAAACTGTGAATATTAGAGATATAGAAAAAGAAGTTAAAAATATAATAGTAGAATTGAATAATGATTTTTACAATAGATATAATATAGTTGATGATAGTGGAACTTCTTCCTAAACTAGTGACATGCAAGGCAGGCACCTAGGTAGAGGGTCTAAAAATATAATAAATAGGAAAAAAAGATAAAAGGGAATAATGAGAAATATTTTCGAACTAGATATTTATTTAACCACTTTATTTGAATTTCCTCAATTCGAAGGCATAGTTTCGAAATTCTATAGTGGTGGAATAGTCATTCAACTCAATTTTCAGTACTAGCTCACATTGCAAAAGAGATTTTGGCAACCCCTTGCTCAACAGTTGCGGTTGAACAAGCATTAAGCACTGGAGGTAATATTTTGGATGACCGACGTTCAAGATTAGTTTCGAATTCGGTCGACACTCAAGTTTGTGTCGATGATTGGACAAAGGCTGCATATCGATAACAAGAGATGGATCGCAATAATGAATCCGAATTCTTCAATGATAGAGATACCACCGCCACACGTACCACCGCCACAGGTAGCTACGATTGACGATGAGGTAAGTATGGGGTTATTAAAGGTAAAAGAACTACACAGGCTTTGATTCTTCTATCCCCAAGAAGATATGTATGCGCTTAATGATAATTCATTAAGTTCAAGCCCTTTTCTTCCTCTCATTTTTTTTCTCCCGATCCTTAAATTTGACTACAATTTGTATTTAAAAATTTATTATTTCACAATTTTATATTTTATATTTCATAAATTTTTATTTAAAAGCCGGCTCTGAACCGGACGGAACCGCTAGAACCGTTCGGTTCAAACCTGAATCGGAACCGATGGTTTCGTTCGGTTCAAATCGGAACCAAAACCGAGCTTTGAATCGGCCCGGAACCGCTAGTTCATGAATCGGAACCGCCTTAAAGGTTTCGGTTCCGATTCATGATAGGTCACGAACCGAAACAGGCGGTTCCGAACCGTGGCCACCTCTACCGGACTAGTGACGCGTTATTTCCCTCAAAGAATAAAGGAAAAATAAGGTAAATTTTTTTTGTCAGCGCCATCTCTTACGAAGTACATTTTTCAAAAAGGACTAAAATATAAAGTGACCTATCTACTCATGAGGAAGCCAAGAAGAAGAATTTCAATGACGAGATACTGTTGTGCGGAAGTAAGAGATCGAACAATAAAATAAACAGAGTAAGAAAATAAATTGGACACCAGATGTATGTGGTTCTGTCGTATAAACCTACATCCACAGGAATAGCAGCAATGAACACGCTTGGGTCACTCAAATACTCTCGGTATTTCCTAACTCCAATTATATCCATCAATGCACATAATGTTTAGTCTCCAAATTTCTCAGAAAATAATTTATCATCTCACGAAAGAATTAAACAAAATCTTAACACAAGATTTAGTTAGCTTCGACACTTGAATATTTGATGTGATTCCACAAAGAAGCTTCGCCTTGAATCATGCACCAAGAAATTTCTTCACATAGCACTAATCCAAGTCTCCGTGAAAACACATTCCCAACCCATAAGCACACATATATAATTGTTAGACTCCTTGGACAACACCAGCATAACAAAGGAAACTCCACACATGGAATCCTATTAGAATTTGATCAATTCTCTTTTTTTTTCCTTTTCTTTTATTTTCTTTTCATTTTCTTTGGCCGTCCCATCTTGCATTCCAATTCAATATATAGACAATTTAGGAAACCACAAAATCAAGAAATTTATATTTCCACGAACGTCCATGTATATTCAATTTCAGACTTTCCTTTATATTATCTTGGGTTGGTTTTGTTCACAAACTTTCAAACTCGAGACATATTATGACAATCTCCACCTTGATTCGATATTTGAGCCAAGTCTCAATGCTTCGTTAATAATTTCAAACTTTGTTGTTAGTCTCCCACAGCCCCAATGGACTCAACTGCCATAAATATCTTCCAAGTCTAAACTGTGATCGAACTTCGCTATAAACATGAACCTCATTAGAATACCAATTGTACGTGCAACTTTAACTGCTCTCTATAAGGACTTTTTGACACAAACTCCTTAACCACAGATAAAGCAAAACTATCATAGCGTCTATATCATCATAATATTGAATACGTACCTTGTCAATATCAGCAGCTATAGCAATTGTTGGCTCTGTAAGCTCCCCCTCGCTACAAGCATTATCTGTGCCAATTACTCCGCTAGTACCTACTATCTCAAAAGTTTCTGGTTGCAAGTCCACCTCAAGTTGAGCACTGTTTAGATCCGTATAAGTACTGCTATAATCACTCATACCTAAAAGTATTGGAGACTTGTCAAATATAACTTCTCTGCTGATAACAGGTGAATTTAAATCTGAGCACTACAACCAAGAACCCAACTTACCTTGTGCATAACTTAGGAAACATGTACTTTCTTGATTTTCCATCGAGTTTACCATCAATAACTCAAACATAATATGGGCAAAATATTATGATAACAGAATAATCAACAACGTTACCTGACCACACTTCTTTTACAGTTCGACATCAAATCGCAGTCGATGGGATCTGTTTTTTAAATAGCGCACCGTACTAAGTGCATCCACCAGGAATTTCCTAGCCATATCAGTACTAGAGAGTATTTTATGGGTTGTTTCTAGTAATGTTCTGCCCATCAATTTTGCAACATATTGTGATTCATTGGCATTAGAGCGGTGTCTCACTATGCTTTCCTTCATACAAATTTCGTTTAATAACTTTGAGTAGAACCCCATACTTTTGTTAATCTGTACATGCTTGATTATTTTACAAGTCTCCTTTATGATCATAGCTCTTAACTGCCTGATCTTGACAATTGTATTAAACTTTTGCCTTAGCACAAACACCCAGGTTGTTCTCGAGTAGTCATCAATAATTGTAAGCATAAGTTTGGCACTCTTATGCGAAGGAAATTGTGATAACTTGCAAACATCCAAGTGAATCAATTCTTCAATTTTCGTAGTTTGTCTGACAGTCGCACTAAATTGCTCTTTTTGCTGTTGGTTTAAATCACAACACATGCATACATTTGATTCGTTAATAGTATAACCACATGGTAAACTTCTTTCACTTAAAACTTTCAGACTTTTTTCACTAATGTGCCCCAAATGCATATGCCACAATTTAGACTCTCGAACAGATGCAAATGACATCTCTATAGCGAAATCCGTCATTCTCTCACCTTGAAGTTCATACATGCTATTGTATTTGATTCATTTCATTATTATCTTGGCACCCCGAATATTGTCAAAACTCTATATTTTGACAAATATCGATACTCAATTGAATTCAGGACATTCAAGGAAATTAGATTTCTCTTCAATTTGGAACATACCTCACTCCAGGCAATGTCTTTACAATACCACCATGCATTTGATTCTAACATTGCCAACACTTATAATGTCACATTCAGCATTGTTCCCCAACTGCACTTTACTATTATCCATGCATTGATAAGTAATAAACCAGTTTCTATTTAGTATAGCATGAAAAGAATAATTAGAATCCATAATCCATCCTTCAAATGATGAATCATTAGTGATAAACAAGACATAATCACCATTATTCGAATTATCGTCAACCACAGCTGCAACATCATCCGCAACTATAGTTTCCTCACCTTTTTTATTTTTTCAGCTAAAAGCGGTCCCTTCTAAGATACCATGTCTTGCCATAGTTCAAACAGACAGCACTATTAGTCCTAGACAGATTATTTCTGTTCATGTTTATACTGCATCTGCTAGTTCTTTCTCTATTTTTACCAACTAAAGTAGCATATATAGATTCGCCAAATTCTCTCATATGGATGTCCTCACTTAGAATTAAATCATGAATCCCATCAAACGTCAAACTTGTTGACCTAGAGGGATTGATGACATTAGTATTTCAAATATCAGACAATGAGGATATCCCATTTTCAAAGTCAATATCAATTGAACTCAATTGACTAACAATCACATTGAATTCATGGATATGATTTGTTAGACCCTGATTCATAGTAAAAAAGAGAGGATGACTTGGTCATCCTTCCACGCAAATGATGCAACCTCAATTCACCCAAATATCAACTCCTAAATCATGTCGATAATGCTTTCGCTCTATTAGCTAGTAACTGAGGAATTGAAAATATTGGAGAAGAAATGGGTGAGCTACCACATCTCAATGAGTAGTGTGCATCTCTTCTATGTAGATCAAGTACTCACTATACATATTTACAAAAATAGATTAGAAATTCATAATCCAAATCGAATATAATATATATATATATATCAAATCAAGTATGGGTTGCTTAATTTCAACGAACTTTATATAGCTCAAAAATGCTCATTTAAACCACTACCACAATTCAAATATCAATAGTTAAGTCCATCGATTAATTTCTATCATATCACACATCAATGGTCTATTTCATCGACTAAATTCAAATCACATGCCAATGGTCCATTCCATTGACCAAACTCGTGCTCAAATTGATTTTATGTTTGATCACGCATAATGCCCCAATGACAAGATGACCAAGATTTCTCTCTTGGTAATGTCTCTATCTATAATGCTGGTGGCTCGACCCACAAGAATATCCTAATTAGTATGCGCATACTCACAAATTCCTCATCTGGGTTCACAATGATATTGAGCACCGACCCAAACTCACATTAGCATCCTTTACAATTCACAAAGTTAATTCAGAATCTTTATCACAAAATGGCTCACTAACCAAAACATAACATTTTGTGACTCAACTCATCTGCCATAAATCTTTTCATAGAACATTTCTAAAATTATTGCAAGAGTCATCTCATAAATCAGTTTTACTAACCGAATCAAATCATATAAAGCATTTCAGAAGTTGATATATATAACATCTCATAATCCATACTCAAAGTCAAGAGCTTTTCATAATTCTTTCACAAAAAAGTTTTGTAAATGCAAAACACATAATCTTTCTCAATCCCATTCATACGACATATTTCTCACACCATTTTGGAATCACTTCACAAACCGTGGCATTTTGAAACATCATTCACAAAAACGTCTCTCAAACCATTCATAAATAATCGAAAAGTAGTAAATGCTCAATCCAAATTTTATGCAACAAACATGCTTCAATAACTCATACAATACTGAAATCTTTATTATTTCAAGACATGAATTTACAAATTCAAAAAAGAGATAGCACCACCAACGTAGGCACGCCAAAAACCTACCTATAATAGTTACTTAAGCTTATGTACTCAAACTCCTAACAAATTATTGAAAAAAAATATTAAACTCGAGTAAAATATATTCTAATGAATGACTCAACTAAACTAAGCCTAATCATTAGTAAATCGACGCCTATGCATCAAAGAAAGCTCATCCATAACGGAAACTTATCACTATTCGATATGTATAGCTTGGGCATTGAAATCATTTTTGCCATAACTTCCTCCACTGAACCCTGTTTCAAACAAACTTATGGACTAAAGAAGCTCCTTTGACATACTACAAGAATCCTCATTTAGCCGGCCCAAAAGACAACTGCAAATTGATGAAAATTGGCATGAAAGCTACTGCTCGTGCATTATTCATCGGTGCGGCCGGCCAACTTCAAAATATTGTTTCATAAAAATCATAAGATGAAATCAAGTTCCATCAAATCCCATGATTCCATAGCAACTTAAGCTACCATTTCCATGTATATTCACAGCTTGACAACTCCAAAATCTAACTTTGTACCCAAAATCGACATAATCCTAAATTTATGCCCAATCTTCCAAATTACTTCGAGTAGAGGAATAATTGGATAATTGGCTTGAATATTTACCCGGCGTTGTCATTCGTAGTTGATTTAGCTTTTTAGGTATCTAATTGGGAACGCGCAACATTCTCTCTCCGCTCTATTTTCCTCTTTTTCTTTATCTCCTTCTCGAACAATCTCCTTTCTTGTTTTGTACACTACCTTCACTGCTTCATGTGCATATTAGGTGAAGAAAATTTGTGAATCGGCTAAATTGTGCCTATTGAGACACGAGCTTGAACTTTAGGCCCATTTATTACATGATTAGCGACTGACACACTTTCACTCATCTTTAAATTAAATAGACGCCACATCAAATAGACCTTATTACTTTTAGAGGGCTTCTTTATATATTTGACTGGGCTTTCATGAAACTTGCAGTGTTTTTCTCTTTCACGATATTAAACGCAACGTTACAAGCTAACGTTAGCTAAATAATACCCATCGCTCGTTTATTCAGCAATTCCTAGTTAGCTTGCTTAATCGTTTTTGGTTTCTCCTCAAATAAAGGTAAGTGCAAATTCATCTGATATAAATAATCCTTCATTTGCATCTTCTAGAAATCAAAATCAGTCCCTTCAAATTTATCAATTTTAAATTTTCCTTCTTCTGTCGCCATTGATTTGTTCCCTCAACCAAGCATAACTCTGATACAAATTGTTATGTGGAAACAAGCGATCAAATGATAAAATAGACATAGCAGGAAAATAAATTAGGCACCAGATTTACGTGGTTCGGTCATAGAGACCTATGTCTATGGGGAGAGCAGTAACGAATTCTACTATAGAACAAGTGATACAATTGAGAATACAATCATGATCAAGTCACTTAAATACTTTCAATATTTTTTCTATCCCAATTACATCCAATAATGTATATAGTGTTTAGCCTCAAATTCCGCACAAAATAATTTCTCAATCTCACGAAGGAATTAAACAAAATTTTAACACAAGATTTAATTGGTTTCGACACTTGAATATTTGATGTAATTCCACACAGAAGCTTTGCCTTGAATTGTGCACCAAGAAATTTCTTCACATAGCACTAATCTAAGTCTCCGTGAAAAAAAAAACACACACATTTGTCAGACTCCTCGGATGACATCAGCATAACATCGGAAACTCCTTGCACGGAATCTATTAGAATTTGGTCAACAAAAAGTCTAAGATTGGACTTTCCTCTTTTCTTCCTTTTCTTTGGCCGCCCCCTCTTGCATGTTGATTCATTTTATAGACAATCCGGGTGACCACCGAATTAGGAAATCCATATTTTCATGGAATTCCATGTATATTCAATTTCGGACTTTCCTTTATATTATCTTGGGTCCGGTTTTGTTCACGAGCTCTCAAACTCGAGACATATTACAGTAGATACAATGCATTGCCTAAAAGGAATCATGAAGGGAAATAGGGGGCCTAATAGCAATGGCCCCTCAAAGTAAAAAAGAGCCCAAATTGGGGACGTAGAAGCCCAATATTCCAAGCCGAGTGGGAGTTTCAATAGAGAAAATTTTGACATACTCCTCACGTAATACTTCCCGTGCAACGATTGAATAATGTCGTGTAGTAGGAGTTGGACCATTTGATGATCTATCGTTAAATAGCTCCATAGATAATCCCATTTGAAGAGCTCTAATATGAGCATATGGTTATCGTTAAGAGATCACTAGTCTTTCACTAGATCATAAGTTCAATTCACGCCATGAGTCTATCTCCAAAAGGCTTATGATGCTGCACGTTGAAGTTGCATCATATCTCTTGTGAAAAGACTTCTAACGCTTATTGCCCCTCCTTAGTACAAAAAAATGGTTTAATTTCTTAAAGAAACCCAAACTTTAAGTCTTGACCTGATTCTATCATAAAAAAATTTTGTGTCAAAAATTTCTCAACGTTCACTCTAATCTCAAGCCTACCCATGCTTTTAAATAGCTCTACTAGTATCTTCAAAATTATGAGCAACGGGCCAATTAGAGGTTCATTATCAGAACTATCAACCCTCTCACATTCAAAGAACAACATGAGCCTTTTGATGTTAATAATTTTGAAGAAATTAGTGGCGATTTTCGGATGCAAGCTCATATTCGGGAGAAAATTTGGGTTTCTCTTTTGAAAAGAAAAAAGGTTCGGCACAAAATTGCAATTGACTTTAAAGTTGGGTGTATATATATTTGGGAAATTAGCCCCACAAAAAAAAAAAAAGCAGAATAACAATTTTCTCCCCAGAGTGGTTACAATAATTTTCACCGATAGAAAGGATGTCCCTGTAATTCACTAGAATTCAGAAGAAGTCACAGAGTAGTTCATTATTTTCGTTAGTATCGCAATAAAAATTACATGCTTTTATTTCAATAAGTGGTTCTTATTACCCCAAAATCATAATTGTTAAAAAAAGTTATTTGTCCTGAATGAACCAGAGACAACATTGACAAAATCAAACAAAACAACTTCATTTACGTATACTAAAGTGGTGTGATTGATCTCCGGTTTCAAAGGATTAGAACTCGGAACTTAATGGGTTTCAAAATTGCCGGTTCCTAAACTAGTCGGTTTCTTATTGATTTCCTAGAGGCTTATTCAAGTTTTGGCTAAAAAACCAAGTTGGTATTATAAAATATAATAACTGCATTATTTCATCATGAAAACCGTTGTTGGATAAGTGGTTCTTTTGTTATTTATTCATACTTAAGACCAAACTTCAAAACCGGCTTAGAAGTGATTAAACTCAGGAATCGATTTGAGTTAAACTGGCGGTTCCAACCTTAAAATTGAGAATCGAATCAGTTCTTTATACTCACTCTCGGCAGTACCTTTTTTTAAATTAGCCTCGATGTTTTTCAAATACATCCATAAACAGATGCCGGTAAAGCGTAAACAATAAAGTTCATGCTAAGTTTAAATGGAACCGCAAGGAGAACTCTAGCCACAAAAAAGGAGGCAAGCGGATGGAACCTTTCCAGATCTAAATTTCTGTTTTGCCATAAAAGAAAAAACAAAAAAAAGGCCAACTTGATTTTTCTTTTCCTGTCATTTTTGTCCTTTCAAAAAGGTGGGGCCCCAGGAAATTGCAAATTTTTGCAGGAACAAGGTATTGTCCCATAAAATTGGAATTTTACTGTTTAGGAATCACAAGGACGGATGAAGCAGGGCCACCACAAGGCATTATGTTGACAGCCTTGTCCTTGTGGCTAAACAGAATAAAATAATAATTAGGACCGGTAAAACATGACTTCCTATGTCGGGACAATTGGATAAAATTTCATTGAAAAATATCTCGGGATAATTATCGAATAATTATTCAAATTTGTTTCTGTTGTGCGTTTCACTTGTCTATATGAATCACTCTTTTTAAGAATAGAACATACAAATTAACAAATTTCCAAATCGGTAAATTTCGGAAAATCTCGTGAATCGACACATTTGTAGCCTCCCAGCCTCTTACCAAGACTGGCTACGAGCGGACCAACGCTCGGCAATTCGAGGCGGATGGCTCGACCCGATTCGACAGCGACGGGTCGCGTCGAGTCCCGTGCCTCGTTCTTCCCACGCGCTATCCGGTCCCCAGCCCTTCCTAATCAGGCATTTACTCGGTCGGTACCTTCCCAGGTCCCCGGCCCGGCGACCATCGCGCCCTCAGTACACGTGGACGGCTGGGATCGCCGGACGGTACATCTCCCGGACGCGGCTCGCCTTCGCGGGTCCCACCCGGCAAAGAAAAAGAGGAGGATATGGAAGTTGTACCCTTTTTTTTTTTTTTAAATCTCTTTATTTCGGAAGCTGTTTTAAGCTTTCGTAACCACGCTTGAGCTCGATTTTCTCGCTCTCGACTTGTGGAACAGTGCGAGCGCTCTCTCTCTCTCTCTCTCTCTCTAGGACCAGTGAAAGCGAATGTTGTCTCCTTGTTTCGATCCTTATCTCCTCGCATGCTCCAGATCACTCATTGCTTGTGGGGTTTTTTCGATATTTTTTCCATTATGTTTCATCTTCATCATCTTTCTTCTTCTCTGTTTCATTGGTCTCCTCGGCGAAGATTCGGACAAGTGATTTCCGTCTCGTGTTTCGGTGTTATTCGGTGTGATTTGATGGGCATTCTCCGTCAGTTTCCTCAAGAAAGTGCTCTCTTTGGGGTTTATTCTACAATGGGCGACTCTTTTTCTTTCCCGCTTGTTGAATCAGATTGGGTTTTCTTGGTAGTGTAAAGTTGCCGTTTGACTCTGTCAGGTTTGCTTTGCTCGTTCTTGCGAAATTTGAAATTGTGTAGGTACGAAACTCGGGGGGATTGTCTTCAGTATGGTGCTAGGGTTTGGTAGTTCTTGATCTGGAGATCCGACATCGTTAAGAGTTTGCTTTCGCGGAGACATTTCTTTTTTCTGTTTGGTTGTCCTTGTTTTGTTTCGTGGAAGTTTTTTGTTCGGATTAGGTTTGTTGCCATTTATCGAAGGGAAAAGGAATTTTCTTTTCTATGAGTTTGTCTGAGTTTTGTTGAAGTTACTCATGCTTTACTGAATTCAAATGCTTACTGCCCTAGCTGGCAAGAGTGCCTATTTATTTTTGAAATACACTCCCTTTTGGATCTTTAGGCTCGCGGGCTTTATGGTGGTTCCTACGTTGTGGCCCCCATGTTCTCACTAGATGTGGATGCCTCATGATTGAGGCATAAATGTCACTTAGGTTTTGGTTTTATATTCTATTTTTCTGATGATAATTTATGGGCATGCAATATGTCCTTTCCTTTTCGATTATTTCTTTTGAAGATCTTGAGTTGCAAGATTTCAGTGCTGTTTGTGCTCTTTTTGCTCACGTCTGTGCTGATTCCTTTGAAACATATGCCTTGTAATGTTCAACCTTCGAAGCTGTCGTCTCTTGTTGTGTTTAAGTCAGTGTGGGGACAATTTTGTTGGCCAACAGCAATCTGTGCTTCTTGAGATTTTAGTTGACTCTTCATTGATGAGGCAATAAAATATTCTATGGCTATTGCATGTTTGAATGTTAGAAACTCGACCCCAAAAAAAAAAAGTTCCGAAATATTGCTTATATACTTCTAATTTGAATTGGTGAGTACTATAATAATCTTCAAATACAGTACTCTTGTTGGTGAGGATTGGGATGTCTATTGAATTTTAGTCATGTAAGGTGCATTGCTCTATAGATACTGTTCACAGATCCATGAAAGCATGCCATAAGCAGAATTTGCCTCTGCGCTTTCTTTTTGCAGATTTTGGCCTCTAGGCAACATCGTTGCTTGACAACGAGAGAGAGCACGCTAGTCTGCATCCATACAAGGGACATTGGCTGTGTACAAGCGTGCTCCCTATCGTTGTCATACGATCTGCATTTGAGGCTTTGTTCCTGATCTTTGGCATAAGCGGATGGCGACTTCAAATTATCTGTCTCACGTGTCATATTTCAATGCATGACATTGATGAACTGTGAAGGCTTGTGTCATGCATACACAATGCAAGAGGCTTGAGTCCCCTTTTTGCATAGCTGGAAGGTAATGTGAATAATCTTTTTCTCCTTAAACTCGACGTTTCAATTCATGAAACTAATGAGTGTCGAGTATGTGTGATACATTAATATATTGCAAGTTTAGATGGTCTTCCAATGGTTTGGTGCATCCTTCTAGAATTTATGTGCGTCTTTGTTTATGTTTGGCTGTTGTGAAGATGCTATGCAATGGAACATGTACGAGATACTCCAATAATTAAGACAATTTTCTTTTAATCTAGGTGGTGGCATTCTCCATATTACCTGCAACATCGACGTGTCCATTAAAATGTGCACATGATTTGTTGATCTAAAAGTATATAATTAATCATGATAATGATCAATGATTCTAGAGCTGCATTGCTCACTAGTAATGAATAAGTGTAATGCATGATTTTGGAGTCTAGGTACCATATTTGTTTGTTATTTTCCTTGAAGTACCGATTTCATTCGGTGTTTGGATGAGGTTATGAGACATTGTCCTCGTCAACTTATGCAGCATAGCTTTAGATCTACTCAAAATTGTAGTTGCTTGGTTAGATATTGACTAAATATATATTGTTTTAATGGAATTATGAATTTTGAGGTGCACTCCAGCAGTGTAGGCTTAATTTAGGGAAGAAAAGAATGCCAAAATTTCCTGTTGGCTTGAACATTCGGATCCAATGAGGAACTTGCATGCTAAAATTTGTCTTCTGCAAATTAAAGACCCGACTTTGGTCAGTCCTAATGATAATGAGGTTGCACACATTACGCTGAAGTAAATTTGATTTTTCAATGAGTTTTTAACCCAATATTAAACTTAATCCAGCAATGATTTCTTCTTATGCACATCAATTTTTCTAATTTGGTAGCTTGTTATAGAGGATTAAGGGTGTATTTGGTTCGGCTTTGGAAATGAGCGTTGGGGAAATGTAAAAGCCCTTAGTCCAAGGGCCTTTGGGAAAATGCAAATTGTGGTGGGTAAAAACATCTTTGTAAAGTAACTTTGACTTAAAGTAGTGTTTGGGAAAAAAAAATTGCAAAGGGCTTTGGCTTTAATTTTATATTTTTAAGGATTAAATAAAAAAAAAACTCTATGGCAAAGTGTTCGAGTTGTGAGCGGCTGTTGACCAAGTTCGCATGACCTTGGGCGACCCCTTGGCGAAGGTTACTTGGGGGTTGCACAAAGCGATCACCTGGGCGGTCGTGCATCCTCGGGCGACGTTCACCTAGGTTAGGCAAATTCATCAACCCCTCACTAGCCTTTCGCCGACCCTTTGCAGGTCCTTTGCTGATGGCCCTGAGGAAAAAGAAGATGAACAGCAATAATTTGGGGTTGCACTTTTGAAAGGGGGTAAAATTGGATTTTTATTAAGGTTTTGAAGTCAAAAATGTAACTAACTAATTTTCATCAGTGAGGCTTTCAACATTTCAAAAATGTTGAAAGCTCAATGTTGGTCTCTACCAGCATTGAGTTTTCAATCTTCCCAAAGCTAACATTTGGCCAAATGCCTCTTCAAAAGGCTTGTCAAACACCCTAGCATTTCCCGGGGTTTTGGAGGCCAAAAGTCTCTTGGGAAAGTCGAACCAAATGTATGCTAACCCTTTCTTCAAATATATTGCCATGCTTTGGCAATGTTTGCTTTATAAAAAATGGCAATCATGTTTTGGAGGAATCACTCCAAAAGTCATCTTATGTACGAAGTGTAATCAAGTCTCAAACCTTTCAATTGCTGTAATAAGGTCCTATGTGAATAAAAAGTGTAATTGAGTCTTAAACCTTTCAGTTTGTGTAGTCAAGTCATAAAATTTTACTGCAAAGTGCAAGAAGGTCCTAAACCTATTATGAACTATGAATTACAATATAAAGTTGTCACATTGGCTTGAGTGCTATCAGGGCAAGTTTCAGCATTGTCCATGGAAATGATTCGATTTTACTTTTAGCAAAAGTTGTTGACTTGATTGCGCCAATCAAAATAATTAGGAAGTAATTGTGTTCTATGCACAGGTTTTGGACTTTTGGTGCACTTATTTTGTTATGTTGGTGCAAAGGGACGTTTTTTCTAGGTGTTGATAGTACTGCACTTGATTTACCTTAATATTTCTATGCAGATTGCATAGGAAAAGAGGAGGGGGATGATTTAATCAATAAGTGAAATTTTAACTTGAATATAGGTTACTGTGGTTGAATTATATATAAGTATTGCACTTGACTTATATGTACAGAAATTTTCATGAATCACAACTCTCTTGTTCTCCTTTTTTCTCACATGCAATGTTGCTTTTGACTGCAACCATGGGGGTTGTCCAGTTCGAGAAGCGGTTTTAGTTTCCATTTCCATGGAAAATGAAACGAAAACATTTTCCATCTTCATTTCCTAATTTTGTTTGTAAGATGTTTGGTAAGTTAAACTGAGAATTCTTGGTGGAAATGACAATTTTGAAACACGTTTTGTGCTTCACTAAGAGAGTTCATCCTTTTCTTATTTTGACCTAAAGGTATGGCTTCTTTTTCATAAAGAGAATTGAGAAAGTTTCAGAGAAGGTAACTGTTCTTCGCCAATTCACCGTGTGAGTAAAGTTTATGGAGCTCACTCGTTTCCTCTCCTCAATGCCGTTCAGTTTTGCAGTGAAGCTCTTTTGTTGTGTTTTGTTTTTTCTTTTTTCTTTTTTTTTTGGGGGGGGGGGGGGGCGAGGGAATGTTTCCTCTCCTTGTGCTTTGGCTCATCCAGCAAGAAAGGAAGGAGGAGCAGTTGTCCTCTCGGGATTCTCTTAGGGATAATTTGTCATAGATCCTTCACTGCGGGTAAAATGGGAAATGTCAATTTAATAATTGTGATATTGTTGGAAATGTATATGATGATTATTATTATTATTATTATTTTTAATGTTACACCAGCAGAAAACTGGTTTCCGCACAGGCCATTTCTCTCATTGCTTATTTATAAGTGAGTTTTAGTAGTTTAATTACGGTGATGAAGTTGATTTGTGTAGAGACAGTTGACACATCGTCTATATACCAATGGTGAATCATTGTGTACCTGGCTGGCTTCTCTATGAAGAGGTTGTCTGCATGGATGGTATCCTCTTGAATTTTATTCAGGTTTCAAATGAATTGGTAAGACTACTAACTCTGTGTGTGTACAAGAAGGTGGAACCTTCAAAATTGAAATGTGGTATATGTAGCCCACATGGTTTCGAGTAATCAAACCATGTTTTTGAAGTAGAGAAGATCTTTAGCAAAGAGGAACTAATGTGCTATTGGTTACTCCCGAGAGACCAAAAGCCCTCATGAGTGGATGTTTACTGTTTTGTTCTTTTGGGGTTTGATCTTCAGACAATTATTGCATTATTGTTAGAAGGTTTGGTAGGCTCCTTTCTTATTAATGTCTTGTATTTTCCTTCTCCCCACTTGCCTTAAAAAGGAGAAAGCATCTTTTTTTGGATTTATATAGCTTATATATTGATATCAATGCCTAAAATGGCAGGAATGATGAGCATTCACTACAAATTGGCTCCTTGAAGATGATCGTTGGGGAGACGGCAGAAATTATCGCCTGCCCTTTTACGTGATTTCGACCTAATGTGGTGTTAAGGAATCTCATTGCTAATAATTGAGCATGGATCATTCCATGTGTTATGAGTTCCGTATGCTCAAGATCTTTCTTTGAATTTTCTCTCTGTGAGACCTTTTGCTTGTTTCTTTACGACAAGCTTCTTGTTGCGTAGTTACTTGATGTTTCTTCTGGTCTTTGTTTATCTCCTGACTTCTTTACATATGCTTGTCTCATTGTGCCGTCTATGATGTGCTGGAGAATGATGATGCATAACCCTCATATGTATATCTTGTGGAGAGCAGTCTCGTTCCAGGAAGACATCAAATGTGTCCATTATATCAGTTTCCAAACCATAGAGTTTGTGATTGAGTTTACATGCGTTTCATTTTTCTTCTGTCATTGTTGGATTCTAAATGATTTTGTGAATTTTGCTGATGTGTTTGAATTACTTATCTCTTTTATAAATTCCATTGATTAAACTAAACCTATATTTCTTCAAGGGCATCATTACCTTTTCCGCTATATCAGGAAGTCGCAGGAAGGCAAAAATTTCTTATAAAACTAACGCTTGAAACTCAGTTCCTTATAGCCTCACCTGCCTCGTGAATTATCATGCCTGCCATCTTCGTTGATTTCGGCCTTAATCATGCCTGCCATTTATAGCTTCATACGGTGTGCAAGGATTTCTTCTTCACTTAATAGTCCTTACTTGTTGCTGAATAGAAGTTCTATAACGTGCTTTGGAGTCTTTTTGTTTTTTCCTAAATAGATCTTGGTTCATTGAATTTATTAAAAATTATTCCTGTAATAAACCAATGGTTTTCTGAAACACCAGTCCTTAGCCTCGTTAGAACTCGAAGATGAGGTCTATGACTTTAATATTAGACAGATGGTTCTGGAGTTGCCCTATATTGCTTTTGTGCGCATGTGCACTTATAAACGTGGATGCTTCTTGGGCAAAATATGGTTTGCTGGGCATGTAAATATCAATGCATTACATCTGTTTTGAGTCAATGTCGGCATGGGAAGTGCAAACTCCGTTCGAAACTCTTTTCCCAATTTGGGTAGGGCATAGTCTTCACGTCAGCATTAAATTGATTATGTAGTCGGCTGAATTCTCTTGATTGCTGCAAATTGAGTTTCCAGAGAACATGTTTGGCAGCACAACCATTTGTCCATAACATCTCTATTGAGAAATATTGAGCTCCAAAGTTGACTCACGAAGAACTTGGATATTATGCCGCCAAATATGTTTTGCATAATTTCTTCTCTATGAGATTGAAATTGGAATTTTCACCTACAAATAAGGTGAGGAATTTTTTTTTTTTTTGTGGGTAAGAAATTGTTGTGCATCTGACATGGCTTTGAGTCGTATGTAGCTATGCTCTAATTTTTTTGGTCTTACTAATCTTTGACTTTGTAATGGCGTAAAAAGCGGATTCATATGCCCATTCCTACTTAGCGGGCTTTGAAATTTGTGCATGGCGAAGACTAACCCGAGGGGGCTAATATTAGGTTGCCCTTGAAATTGCTTGTGCTAAAGACTGTCCAAATGAACATTATTTGCGTAATCAAAATGTTATGTAGCTACCAGCTGATTGTGTAGCTTATATAATTTCATCGTTTTAAGGCCCGTACAAAATAATTTTAAGGAAAGTATTTTTTAGATTTTCTGACGTTTGGTTTGCAGCAAGTAAGCCAGTTAATGAAAATATTTTTCATCAATGGAAAAAAAATGCATTCAAGTGTGAAATTTTTTTTCCTTTTTTGTGAGGAGTGGAAAACATTTTTTTCTCATTTTTGCTTCCTCCTCTTTTTCACATTTTCTTTCGTTTTAATTATTTTTAGTACTTTCTTATCATCATTTATTTATTTTTGAAAAATTCATTTTTTTTAATTTTTTTCTCTTTATTTGTTTTTAATTTTTTTCATTTCCCTTTTTTTTTGTCCTTCTTCCTTGCTCGGTCCTTGAGCACAGTTGGCGATCGGCCATTACTAAGCGAGGCCAGGTGTCACCGAATCTAGCGAGGTGAGGTCGAGGCTTGCCTCGTCAACCTAGAGTGAGGTTGGTGAGGCTCGGCGGCTGGTCACCGTGGTTGGTGCTTGATCTCCAGCCGAAGAAGAAAGGAGAAAAAAAGGAAGAAAATGAGAAAAAATAATTAAAAAACCAAAATTTAAAAATAAAAACAAAAATTATTAAAACGGTGAAAAATGATATTTCTTACTTAATAAAGGAAAATGTTTTTTAGTTTATTTTCATATTTTAGTCAAACACATGTTTCAATCAAATATTGCAAAAATGAAAAACATTTTTCAGTAACACCATATTTTTCTCGAAAAAACAAAGCAATATTTAAGTTTTTGATTACACAAGTCATGTCTCTTGTCATTGATAGAGACATAGTTACGAGTCTTACTTATCAAAATCAATTGTGAAACTCATAATTTGTATAAGATGGTATAACGGTTTATAGAAGGTATCGTGTTCGCCTGATCTTTCCTTGTCAAATTGAAATGTAGGAAATCTCAGTCATTCCATTCAACAAATCTGGATGTGATTTTTCACCATTTTGAAGGCCCAAGAGACATTGATCATGTAACAGACAGAAGCTTGGGTACTTTATCTAGGGGCTATCATCATCCATCAATAGTTGAGTTCACAGTACGTGGCAATTCACCGCACGGGGAGAAAATACCCCAACCATCCATTCTATATGCCCTTATTAAGGGTATAATTGAAAAATCGAACCCAACCGAATCAAAATTTTGTGCATTTTTGATTCAAATAATAGAAAAATAACCGGTTTTGTTTTTTCATTTCGGGTTATTTTGATTTGGTTCAGTTAATTGAACTGTAATCAAAATTCTCAATAAAAATTGAATGAGCAACTTAAAATCTTTCTTCTTTATCGTTCCTCTCAAAATTGCCCTGAGCCATATAATCTTTCGTCTCTTTTTGTTTTGAAAATCAAAAGCCTGAATTGAATTTTGGGTTACATTCTACTTCGTTTGGGTTTTCTGAAAATCCAAATTGAATTGAACCATTGAGAGCCCTATCCAGATCAACTTCTCTCTCTCCCCTCCCTCCCTTATTGATCTCACTGCTCTTTCATGCCATACATCTCTTGGCCCAGGCGTCGTTGACGACCAACTGCCCACCTCCGAGCCGGATGGCCACCAAAGATAGCCTCAACTTATATTCCTAAAGCAATCCTAAATTTACAAGTTATAGTATCTTATATAAGCATTACCTTAGACGAAATAATTTGAGGACTTGCTTAAGTCCGTGACATGTATGATTAGGAGTTACGGCTTTTCCCAATGAATTGTAGGAGTAGAAGCGATTCCGACTCAAATCGGTGGTCAAGCCCAAGTCTTTACCTAGCTGCCTTCATCATGGAAGTGTACCTATGTAAATCTTCGAGTGGGACCGGACTTTATTTGGGCCCATCACGTGTTTCACGATGACAACCCCTGACTCACGAGGAGCTAGGCCCATGAAGACCCAAAAAGTAAGTCAAGAACTTATAAGTCAAGAAAAAAAAAAAGAACGAAAAAGCAAACGATAACTTAAAAATTGAGGACATTATAGCACGTGACACCTTCCAGTTGGATTCCTGATTGTCATTACTTTAATAATTGAGTTCAATCAGATTAATAAATTGAATAGCTTTGCACTAACAATAACCTAATCAGACCATTTGAATGGTGGAATCGAAAAGAAGGAGAAAAGAGAGACGCACAAAAAGTAATTTTCGAGAAAGCTGGGGCAAAAAGGAAAAAAAGACAAAGCTAATGTTAATTTTTTTTTCATAGGATTTCATGTGTTCATACATTCATGAATGTTTTAGGAGGTGAAGACTAGTTGAACCAAAAAAGAGGTAGTAACAAACTCACAAGTCACACTACCTTCAAAATGATGTCATTTTACCCTACGTGGCGTTGACACGACTAAAATGATGTAAAGAGGAAGTACCAAACTCATGAGTTGCACTACTTTAAAAATGAAGTCGTTTTATCCTATGCAGCATTGACATGGCTAAAACGATATCGTTTTGGTCCAAGTCAGATTTTTGATTTTAATTTTTTTAATTTATATTTTTAAAAAAGAAGAAGAAGAAGAAGCAGGCGAGGGTTGCTAGCCATCGCCTAACTCTGGCTGAGGACTACCAATGGCGGGCGACCACTACCACTAGCAGTGGACCATTGCCACTAGTAGCCCTTACATTTGGTTGGCAGGAATCGTAGAACCTTCCTGGTGATGGAAGGACGGTGGGAGGGATGTGCCTCCATCTTCCTCCTCTTTTTTTTTTTTTTTTGAGAGGGGGTTTCTAAACTTTTAATATAATTTAGATAAAATTCAAACTAAAATTATGATCTGGATTAAAATGAGATCGTTTTAGCCACATCAGCGCTACAAATGATAGAGAAAATAATTGAAAAAAGCCACATTAATATCTTATGTTTACCAAATTGGGCTAAGTTAATGGAAGGACTCGATTGCACCAATTTGACAAGTTTTAAAATTTGATTGCACTTTTTGCAAGTTGTAGGACTCAATTGCACTTTCATAACAAGTTTTAGGACTTTTAGTGCACTTATCCCTAGTGAAAATTTGGACCTTTTTGAATTAAGCAAAGGTGAAGATGAAAGTATGTGCATCGGCAAAATTAGATGAAGAAAAGAGCAAAAAGCAGATGTCTATTCAAGTGGATTTTATTTAAACTACATGATCATCATATGGCCATTTAGAATTGTTGGTATATTTAGAGATAATTATGGGAAAGCATCCAACAAATCATGAGCACAATGTAAAATGGATACACTCGCTATGAGCCACTTTTCTCTTATTGTTTCTTTGTTCTATGAAAGATCTTCTCTAGTGATCTTTTTGGGTTGTAATTTTGCGAAAAATCAAGAATACAATAGTGAGAGCAGGACGTGAATCCTGATAGTGTGATCTATTGAAAAATAGTACTTGCTATTTGTAACTTGTCTTGAAGATTACTAGTGGATTCCAGCCTTATGGCCGTTAGTCTTGAGAGTGGATGTAAGCTTGGGGATAAAGCCAAATCACTATATATTGTTGTGTGCTTTGGTTTCTTGTGATCTTAATACACTTACACACACAATTAGCTCACGACATTTCAAACATCTACTGGCCTGATCTCTACAATGTCTTTGTAGATGTTTGACCCGATGTTGGAAGTTGAACTTGTTATTCCGCAAATATTTTCCAAGGTTCTCAAACAACCTATTCATCCCCTCTAGGTTGCATTGCTAGCCCCAACACTTGCACGCTAAAATTTATCTTTTGCAAATTAAGGACCCAACTTTCGTCATCCTTAACTTAATAAGGTTGCTCACATGCTACATAAGTGCATTCGATTTTTTGATGAGTTTGTAATGTAGACCTAACAAATTAGATGAATTACTCCTACAAGGTTACATCCGAATGACACTAGTTGATAAGAGTTACTTCTGTAGCAAAAAAAAGAGAGTCAAATTCATTTGGACTATCTTCTCAATTCCAATAAAATGCAATTGGATCTAGTATGAGTTGACAATCCGAACATATACGAATAGAACTTATAGTGGTGTCTCGAAAAATAAGTAATTTTTGTTGAGCCTTTATCCTTTATTTAGGTTTACTATGATTCATATTAATTGGAACTTCAAGTTATTTAGTAAAGATTTTGATATTTTTAATTTCGTCTCAACAAATTTTTTGTTTCCAAAAGCGATCGTGATGTCTGCATTGTAGGTTTCTTTATTACTTCCTATTTGTGGTGCATAGTTTCTTGGAATGTAGGTAGTGGTTATGATCAGCTTGATAGAAAAGAAGGAATAATGTATATTTTTTGTTGAGGATTTCCTCGAAAAAATTGTTGCATATTCCTATGATTTTGTATGAAAGATATTTAATCCACTTGAATAGAAGTTAAAGCGGGTATTTGTACTCGTCGTGTGCATTATATTGAAATCAAAGGACAAGGGGTGTTCCCTTGACATATACCAATGAGAATTTCACTCCGCGCAAAATTGAGCAGAAAGCCGTCTAATTGGCCTAAGTCTTGCATTTAACAATTGAAGTTTGTGGAATGAACTTGAACTAAAGAAGAAATTTTTCCTAGTGGCAAGCAAAAAATTTAAATTTGATCCAACGATGTGTTTGTTCTCATGCACATCAATTGTTCATAATTGATAGCTTGTTATAGCGGATTACCCCTTCCCCACAACAAACGCCATGCTTTGGGCCTGCAATATTTGCTTTATGAAAAATGCCATGATCATGTTTTGGAGGAAATTCCACCAAAAGTCTTCATCTTATGTATGAACTATAATCAAGTGTCAAACCATTCAATTACTAAAACAGGTCTTAGGAAATTGTAAAAGTATAATTAAGCCTTAAAACTCTCGGTTGGTGTAATCAAGTCATAAAGCTTCATTGCAAAGTGCAATAAAGTGCTAAACCTACATTAAGAAGTGCAATTTAAGGTTGTTGCATAGGCTTCGAGTGCTATTTGAGCAAGTTCGGCTTTCACCATGTAAAAAGACTTGATTTTACTCATGCTAAGATTGATGACTTGATTGGCCCAATCAAAATAATTACGGTTTGATATCATTCTTTGCAATGGTTTAAAATTTTTGTTGCACTTTTGCTGTTATATTGGTGTAGAAGGATTGATTTAATTTTTTTAAGTATTGAACTTGAAACACCTTAAGATTTCAGTCTGGCTTAAGGTGGGGGAGATGATTTGTATCGAATAAGTTAATTTTTAACTCAAATATAGGTCATCGCGGCCCCCTCACCGCACGTGATGGAGAAGACAGCCATTCCCCATCTTTTCTGTCCTTTGAAGTGTCATTTCCGAGCAAATTTTTGCTCCTTTTCCCTTTTCGAGCATCTTTTCGCTTCTTTTCCCTTTGCCACACGCAAGGTGAGAACCCATGACTCCCAAGGAACAAAGCACATGAGGACTGAAAAAGTAAGGTCAAGAACTTACATTTTAACAAAAGAAGAAAAAAGGAAAACGATTGCTTAAAAAAAATGGAGGAATTGTAAAGAAGGTGAAAAAGTGGAGGTCTTCATGATCAAGGCCCTCCACATGATTACGACAAATTAATTATAAAGGAGAGAGAGAGAGGCACACAAAAACGAATTTAGGAAAGAACTGGGGCAAAAGAAAGACAAAGCTGATGTTGATTTTGTTGTTTATGGGGATTTCAGGTGTTTCTACATCCATGAGTGTTCTAGGGGTGAAGACTTGGTAAGCAGAAAATGAGGAAGAACTACACCAGTGAAATGAATTAAAAAGTGAAAAACCAGGCATCGTAAAATTTATCGTAAACGTACAATCGAGTCTTAAAATTTTTAAATAGAGTAAATTAAGTCCTATGATTTGTTAAATCAGTGTAACCATAGTACTTCTGTTAAGTCCATTCAACTTGAGTAACGGAAAAATGTTCATGTGGAATTTTTTATTATATTTTTTCGAAGACGTGGATGTCGTTACTATATGAGATATTTTAGAGAAAAATTTTAGATATAAAAAGAAGAAGAAAAGCTGAAAATTAAAAATTAAAAGTAAAATGTACAGAAAGAAGAACTGAGCTGCTGATCAAGAGAGACAAGCGTCGGAGGGGTGTGGTTCAGGTTCAAAGGATGCACCCCGCTACTTTGCAGGGCCCTTGCTTGTGCCCTCGAATGCAAGCAACTGTGGGATTGCGTGGTCGCTTGCTAGCTTCATCGATCAGTGCATCTTGGCAAATTGTAGAGAATTGGCTTTATGAGGTTGTCTGATTATATACATATACATATAATATATATATATTATTATGAGGTTGTCGAATGGCTCCAATTTGGATAGATAAACCAATTCAAGAGTGAATTAATGCACGAGATAATAGACAATGAATTATCTTGGGAATCATATCCCTAAGCTCTCATTCGAAAGGTTCAAATGTATTCTTTCACTACAACATATATAAAAGAGTGTTAATCAACTTCAAATGTGCTCATGATGCTTATACAAGAAAAAGATGGAGGGTGGTGTGGAAAAAGATGAAAAATTTAGCATTCTCAAGAAACCTCATATAAAAGACGATTGATTGAAATATTCCATATGGTGAGCATTTGCAGGTTCCCCCGCATGAACCAAAGATTGAGTGTCCTATCATGAGTTCATGAGCTTGGGTTTCTTGTCACGTCCTTTGATAAGAGGAGTCTTGACGAAATCTAGAGAACACACTCCAAAAAGTCATAAACCTATAGCACTATGGCCAATTCAGCCCTAAACTTTTTAATTTATTGTGTTATTCTTTAATTGATTCTAATTGATATTTTGCTAGGTTAAGATAATCGTTCCGTTATAAAGCCTATAAATAGGCTCATGTTCTCTTCATTGTTAATATACATATATAATATTTTTTATATCACTATTCTCTCAACTTGGTATTAGAGCTGAGTTTTTGGATTGAACAATCCCAGCGCGTTGCGTTCACTTCTCATAGGTGTCAGGACGGCAGCCGTATAGGCCTCGTCGTTCCAGTTTCTCCACACGACAAAAAATTTTCAACGAAGCCAACGCTTTGAAGCCATCACGCTTCACAATTGAAGCCAGTGTCTTTGACGACTGGCCAACGAGTTTGACGAGTTTTCTAGGGAAGTCCCGTCGTGGTCGTAGTTCTGTGCATTCAAATTGTGCACTGAGATGAGTAGTTCTGCTGCGTGAAGCCCCGCGACATGACCTAGACAAAACTGCTACGTTCTTGCGCATCGCCGTGACATGGCTTCCTCGGCCTTCTTTGTCTTGCAGATTACTCTAGTCTTGTCCAAAAAACCTTGAGCATTTGCTCGTTGAAACTCACAGATGGTTTTGCCCACGACGAAAGTTGCTCTCTCCACCCGAAGACCCGAGCCTTTACTGGTCCAGTCCCGACGATCAAAGCAGCCTCTCCCATGTCCGCCGCACCAACGCTTGATCACACCAGCTGGAGACTCGCTGACGAAGCTTCTATGTCCTGCTCATCTGTTCTCAGTCTCTACCTTGATGACACTAGCCAAAGAAGTTCAAGGTTCCCCACGGTCAACAATCATCCGCGATTCACACCAGTGTGGTAGAAGTCTCCATCCCTCAATTCATCATCAAGACCATGAAATTGCTTTGGCTTTTGGTCAAAGCAGTGGAATTTATCTCCGATTGCTTGTGGAGATTATTACATCAGTGTGTAGCGTTCACGAACCATATCTTTCGATTTGGGCACCTTCCTACTCTTACTTCGAAAACAAGGACCACTCACGAACCACCGGCCTCCGGTGAGTCAGACCTAGAAACCTCATCATGAATAGAGATTCGACGCCATAGCACGCGCTGTCACTCGCCATCTCCCTCTCTTTACACGTGATATCCACGTGCTTGCGTCCAGACTCTATTTCAAATTGGTTCGGTTCGGTTCGTTCGGTTCGGTTGAGATGGTTCAACTAGTTTTAGAGACACTTTTTCTTCCCGGTTCCATCACTTTTGGACCGCTTCTTGATGATCAGAGGCCGGTTCCCAAGACATTCAATGTGTTAACTCCACTTTTTTGCCTTAGTTTTTCCATGGTAACTCTCTAGGTACTAGGTTCCTTTGGCATTTATCGGCGGATCGAAGCGTTGAAAATTGGTAAAGTGCAGATATGGACAAATCAGAAGTTTTCTCTGTAATATTTTATTTTTGTTTTTTAAAATGGCATGTTTTGAAAAAATATTTTATGTTTTTTTTAGTTTTTGGAGCTATTCTATTTTATCAAACTCTTTTTATTTTAATAGTGTTTTAGTGTTTTTTAGTCTGTTGTATTGTTTTGTTTTTTTGGTTTTTTGCCAGGCCTTAATTAATTAATTATTTTATGGGTAGTTGCGTGGTTTTGTTTTTTTTATTTTTTAAGAGTTTTTTGTATTTGTTTTTAGTGTAATTTTTTGATTGATGTTTTTTTTCTGTGTCTTTTAGATGGGGATAGGGTTATGTCTGTTATTTTTTTTTTTGATATCTTTGTTTAAATTTATTTGGGTTAATGGTTGTGGTGTTATGTTTTTGGTTTGTGTGTTGTTTATTGTTTTTGGTTTAGAAAAATTTAAAGTTGTTTATTGATTGTGGATTGGACGTTGTTTTTTTTATTATGTGGCTTGTTTCCAGTTTTTTTATTTTGTTTTTTGTTTAATTTTTTTTTAGTAAATATTGTATTTTTTTTTTGTTTATATTTTATTTGAATTTAGCTTTTTCTTTATTTGATTAGTTTTTTTTGGCCTTTGGTTTTTTAATTATTTTGGTGTATTTTATGCTTTTTTCTAATAGGACTTTTTATGTTTTTTGTATTTTTTTTTTTATTATTTCTCTAATGTCTTTTATTTGTTATTTGTTTTTGAACTTTTTCATTTATTTTTTTTTATTTCTTTTTTTTTTTATATGTTGGTAGTGTTTTTAAGTTAATGGTTTGTTTTATTCTGTGTTTTTTTTTGTTTTTTTGTTTTGTTTTGTTTGTTTTGTTTGTTTTTTTATTGAGTTTTGGGATATTTTTTTTGACTGTGTAATTAATTTTTGTTAGTTAACTTTTTATTTTTTTTAAGTATTATGTCGTGTGTTGTTGTTTTGTGTTTTGGTTTTTTTTAAATTTAGCATATATTTTTTGTTTTCGGTGTTTTTATAGATTTTTTATCTTTTTTTGGTTTTTTGTGTTATTTTGGGTTTTATGTTGTTTTTGCAATTTTTTTATTCGGTGTTGGGTTTTTTTGAATTTGCCTATTTTAAATACATTTTTGTCTTTTTTAATTTTTTTTTTGTAAAATAGCTGTTGGCTTTTTTTTATTTGGAAATGTTTTTAAATGTTTTGTTGTTGTTTTTGGTTTTTCGTTCTATTGGTTTGCTATTTGTTGATTTTGTCTTTTTTTTGGGTTTTTTTATTGTTTTTTTTTCTTTAATTTGTTTAGTTGAATTGATTTTTTTTTATATTTTTTTTTTTTATTAATTTGTTTCTTTTGCCATAGACTACAATTCTTAAGCAACTTATAAGGACATGCAAT
>JAGVVM010003690.1:0-40942 GCA_019149425.1 Psidium friedrichsthalianum
CATCTCACATTGATCCCGATTCAGTTGATTCAATTTTTAAACCATATCGTCACAAATATCTCAGATTGGTGAACTTATCTTATCTGAATTGATTTGTTTATATTTTTCTTTATTTTGAATTATTCGCATACCCTGGACTATCCTTTTATGAATAAGAAACCTATCTAAATTAAGGAAAGTTTTCTCTAATCACATATCTTTTAAATTGGCAATCCTACCCGTGATTATTTGAGTACAATTCTCTAGTTAGGATAAATGTGGGTTTAACCAATTCAATCTGTAACCACTTGGATTCGATCCGCTAACGCTCAAAAGGCCACTTGGATTGAAATGCAATTTTTCAAAGTCAATTGAGAATTTTGATGGTTTGCCTTGTTTGATTGCTTTCTTCTTTTAGTTGAAGTTTTGAACTTTGATCATAACTTTTTAATTGCTTCCTTAAATTCAAAATTCCTAAAGATTGATTAAGATGCGGTTCTTATAACCTTACTAATTAATTTTAGGAAGATAGGGTTTCCTAAAGCTTATCCTCATGATTATATAGAAAAAATCAGAAATTCGAATCAATGGTAATGCATCTTAAATTTCCCAAACTATGAAAACAAAAAAAAACAAATTCATATCTCAAGCTACTTGCATATTGTTCGCATATCTTCTGTTCATATGTCATGTTTGCATCTCATATTTTGCACGTCATCATGTTTTCGCACATGCTTACGCGTCATCATGTTGCTATCATATAGTTAGATGCATCCTTGACACATGCCATAATATTTGTCACATGCATTTTGCTATGTCATTGTCCTTGTCATGTCCTTCTATTTGCATGTCATATTATTGCGTCCCATCGTCATCATGTCATCATTTCCGCATTGTACTATTTGCAGAAAAAATATCTTGCCATGTCACGTCTTGCATATTATATGTCACTTTTTGCCATTGTTGACACTTGATTTTGGTCAATTTTGTATTTAAAATTTTTAAAAAATATACAATTCATAAAATTGAAAATTGCTTTGGGGACCTCGGCGTAGCCTAGGGAACCAATTTTGAGCAAACATAATTTTTCTCATATTTTATTTCAAAATTCATAAAAAATCATAAAAATGAGAAATTGAAAAATCAACTTTGGGGACCTTGGTTTGGGCTGGGAACCCCTTTTGGACAAAAAAAATTTTTTTTTGTTTTTTTTTTGGAATAATTTTTTAAAATATTTTTCAGAAATGGAAAATATAGAAAATTAATAAAAAAATAGCATTTGAGGCCAGAAAATTGCAATAAAAATAGTAAATATTTTTATTTTAATTTTCTCTTCATTTTGGCTAAATAAATTTTGGGAAATTCAATTTGGAATTTAGGGTTCCTTTGTTAATTTCATTTTTCAGTTATTTTAAATAATTCTGGAAATTCCATTTTAGCTTTGTAATTTTCCATCTTCACATTTTTAGTCGTGTCATCCTCTTCTATTTTTCAAATTAAAATCCAGTCCAAAAGCCCTCAGAATTGTCCAATTTCGCTAGAAAAGGAGCAGAATGCAATTTTTTATTTTTTCAAATTAGTCTCCTAAAAACACTTAAAATGCAATTAAAAATTTTCAGGACTAAATTGAAAAATAGGCAACGTCACCCATCACCCCTAGATTTTGACCTCATGAATCCATTGGTGGTGTCAATTTTTGCAAAAGAAGGCCATTAAGATTTGTTTTGCAACAATGGATTCTCGGTCAACCCAAAATTGGGTTTTGCGCAAATACTAAGAATTTTTTGGGAAAATACTATTTTCGAGTAATAAAATGCCCCCTGAGTCCAATTTGGCGTCAATTTTGAAAAATGGGGTAATTTGGGGTTAATTGGCGGATTTTAACCAAGCGGTAGTCGACCGGTTAGATTGACCCGACCCAGTGACCCGCACTATCCATCGTCTTCCCCAGGACCTCCTGCGCGACGAATAGATTTTGGAAAAGAGAAAGGATTCGTAAAATGGGAGATCCTGAGAGATTAGGGGAGTTGAGACGAAAAATTGGATGGAGAACATCTTGGGATTTTTCAGGGTTTTCTGTTAAGTGAATGTTGGTAGATATAAAGAGGGCGGGGTGCTCTGTTTTGGGGGGAGAAGAAAAAGAGGTTTTTTTGGCCGGGAAAGTTTAACCGAGCATTTCCAGAGCCTCGTCGACGCGACCAAGCATCAACAAGCCTTCAAAGCGGTTCTATAAGCATTGCACGACTCCAGGGAGCTTCGGCAACCCATTAGCTCGTCGTTTTGCCGCCGAAAAAGGTAATGCCCATGTTTGATCTTGACTGGCCTTCAATGGCCAAGCCTTATTCACTCATCCACTTAACATCGAGTTAGGTTCATTCGACCCCTTGTCTTTTCCTGATCTTGCCTGGCCTTTTTTCTCGTTTTTTGCTGCATAAATCCTTGAGTCGACCTCCGGAGTTCCTCGGCTTGTGTCGAATCCGTGAGCTCACCCTCGCAGAACTAAGCTGATCCAGGTGTCAGGTGAGCTTCCTTATGCTCGCACGATGGTACTCTGTGAGTTTTTGTGACTTGTTTGGTGTTAAATACGGCTAGGGCCAATTTTCGCCGGAAGTTAGTACCGTCGGAGATGGGTCAGTGCAATCGACATTTTTGTCGGCTCTGTAGTGTGCTGTGTTAGTCATATGGTCTTTAGGCAACGAATTGTGTATAAACCGCAAGGTTTGGCTGAGTTTTGGCGTCGGAATGTTACTCCGACGAGGCGCCGGTCATCTTCTCCGACTACAGGTTGACCAGGTCAACCTTGTTGACCTGGTCAACGATGACGTGGCCTGACGTGGCACTCCACGTCCGGCGCCATGTCATCCCAAGCTGATATAACAATTCAAATGGAATAACAATCCAACGGCCAAGATTCGTCCATGTGTCAAGATTTCGGATTTTCATGAATAAAAAAAGGCTTATTCGAATTTCAGCGCTTTTTCAGAAATTAGAAATAACGGACGGCTAGGATTGGTCTCAGGTTTAATCTCAGCCATAGATTCCTTTGGTAGATCGGACGACCTGTGGACTAGCCACGTGCAGAATCTTGACCATAGGGTTGAAATTTAGGCGGGAGAATATAAAATGTAATAAAAAAATCTCAAAAATAAAAAAATGCCCAAAACTGCGTCGTTTTTGCGTCAGATTTAGGATTCGTGGGTCTTGGGCCGGGTTAGGCTCAGTGTGCCGGGTCTGTCCGACCCGGTCCGCGTAATAAAATAATAAAAAATAATAAAATTTCAGAAAATTAACGAAAAATAAAAATATAAAATAAAATAAAAATCAATAAAAAGGAAATAAAAACTATGTCGTTTTGTTTAGAGTTTTAGCTTAGGGTCGGGTCGCTCGGACCGCGTCAATCTGGCCCGGCCCGAAAAATAAAATAAAAATAAAAATAAAAAAGTAACACGAAAATAATAAAATATAAAAAAATCAGAAAAATTAGATAAAATCATAAAAAATCTGGAAAAATCTTAGAAAGTAAAAAAAATTAGAAATAGTGAAAAAAAATTCATGAAAATCATAAAAGTTCCTAAAAATAAAAAATAAAAAATAAAACCTTCAGAAAATATAAAAAATATCAAAGGGGAAATTTCAAAAAATAAGTAGACAAAAACAAAAATAAAAAAATATAATACAATAAAAAATCCAAAAATGTTAAAAAAAATCAGAAGATCTCAGGAAATACAGAAAGTAAAAAGATTCTAGAAAAATTTTGGAAAATAGAAAAATCCTGGAAAAGGTCAAAATTCCCTCAAAAAAATTAGAAAAGTCCTAAGAAAATCATAAAAAAACAAAAAATTTCAGAAAAATTCAAGAAAATTCAAAAAAATTGGAAAAATCCATAAAAATTCCCAAATTTTTTTGAAATTAAGGAAAAACCATGCCTAATTAGTCTGATCCCTTTTTCACATTTTTGACCTCCCGAGCTTTGAGAAATTACCATTTTGCCCTTCCGGCCAACTCGATCCAAATTTTTCCAAATCACTCTAGAATTTAGTTGGCATTCTTCTTAGGTCCTGAGACTCCACTAGGATCCTACTTGGCTTGTTTTGACTTGATGTGATTCTTTTATTCATTGATTGCGCAATTATTTCTTATGGTTGTGATTGATAGGTTAGCTTCCTCACTTGCATGAACCCCTTAGATCTTTAGGACTCCCCCCATCCAGAAAACCCTGCACGGATTCCTTAAGATAGAAAATCATTCAACTTAGGTACCGAAAGGGCGTCGATAGCAATATTGACGTAACTAAGTCCCCGATCTAGACCTCTGGTTTTCGTAGAATTGAACGATCTCTCCCAATCGTTCGATAGTGTTTCCAATCATACCCTCCAATAAATGATTGGTGGCACTCCGATGGCATGCACACCGTTCACATGTCACTCGACCACACTAAGGTCGACCTCGATTTAAAATTTCTTGACTCGATTTGGTATGGGCCTGGGAGGGCCCGAGCTAAGCCCAGATATCAAAATGGGCCCATCCATTAACTTCCTCGGGATCCAGAAATCTCGGGAGGGTCGCGATAGCCATGCCATATTCGCTTTGTCATCATGCTATGTCATTCGTATGTCATGTAGAAATCACGTTTAGGATCATCCATCTTGGGTTAATTTAGTTAATTTGCAAGTTTGGTTATTAATTTTAGTGTTACTTGGGTTAGGTATAGTTTTTGAATATTACATAGTTTTCGCATGTTTAGGTAATTAATTGCATAATTATTTGCTGTGTTATGTAATTTAGAACCCAAGTAATTCATGTCATTTCATATTGTTAAACATTCGGTAGATAAATTTTGCATGCCAGGATAGTTTTTGCATATTTTGTGTGTTTTACTTAGCATATTCGTGTAATTTAGTATAGTTCTTTTTCATGACGTCATCATGATCATGTTCATGCATTCATTAAACAAGAAAAAAAATCTAAAAACAATCACTCCTTTTTGAACATCAAGTCAAATCAATTTAAGTTGCCAAACTTAGTATTTTCATGAAATTGAGGTACCGAAAAAGCATTAATTTCTAATTAATGTAATCAAGTCCCCAAACTTAAATCTCTAGTTCGTAGAAATAAATTATTTTCTCGATACTTTATTTAGGCTCCTAATGAATTTACAAAAAATGATTAGAGGCGGCTCCAAATTAAACATCATTTGAACATTAATAACTTGAACTAAAGTTGCGAATTGATAGGGTTTGGGAGAGTCCATATTAGGTTAGTCAAATAATCAACCTATAATCCATTTTCCTAAGAATTTTCCTATTTTTAGGTCATGACAATGATGATTTTATCATTGTTCTTTTTGTTATTTCGATTGCACAAGGCTTTTATAGCATTGACACTTTCTTTGGCATACTTGATAATATTCTTTGGCTAGTTGCAATGTAGTTTGATTGAAAGAACTTTCCTATCATTTCTTGTATTGAATTTGATAGAGTAGGTTTATAGATTATGCATTTCATGTTTTGGTTCACTTAGGAGATAGGTGGTGTTATCATTTTTAGTTTCCTGGAATTATGCGCTCCATATCGTTAAAAACATGAAAGATGTTTATTAAAATGTCAAGCCAAAAAGAAACCATTGATTATAATTTATGGCAATACCTTGTTGAAATCGTTCATAAGCCTTGTTGTTTAGAATCTACCATTGTGCACATGTGCTGCTGTTGCACTGAGTCTAACCTTCTTGGACCTTTTAGAGTTCCTTTATTAACTCAATGGAATCTTGTTTTGAATCCTGAAAAAATCTAGCTCTCTTGAGCTTGCAAGATGTTTGTTAAAATGTCAAGATAAATTGCACTTGTCTTCACTTTTTGATGATTTTTTTTTAATTATTGTAGCAAAATACAATATAGCGTTAGTATAACGTCATGAACAATATGCAAGTTGAGAACAAGAAATTTGTAATTGCAATAATAATAACAAAATAATGGAATGGATATAAATGGACATCGAGGCCTGTGTTGCACGCAGTTTCCTTAAAACAGATTTGCCCCCTCTCTCTAGTATGTGCTGGAGGTTTCTCGCGGATGTCTGTCTCCCAGGATACAACGGTGGGCAGCGAAGAAGTAAGCACAATACCTCAAAGCTTTTGGCGAACCGAAACAATGCATAAACACTATTGAAAAGCAATGCAGGATGCAGAGACTAGAAACAGAGAGAGAGAGAGAGAGAGAGAGATATATTATTATATATATATATATATATATATATTTTCTAGATCCTCTTCAACAGAACGGGAAGTCACTTATATATATGGTAATCGGGGGCATTTCGGGAATATAACTAGTAACGACCGATTAAATCTGCTGTTATAAGACTAATCAGTAACAACGACTAATTAATAACGGCTGATTAAATTTGCCGTTATAACTTAATTAGCCTGCTGTTACTCATAGTAGCAGTTACAAAAATTAAAATTCCGCAATTGGTTCGTAACAGCTCAAGCTTGAGTTGAAAACCAAAAGGAAAAATGGCTTGTCGCGAGGCCCACTTTTCAGGGCTACATTCGTGTACGCAGGTTGTGCGCTCACGCCCAAATTTCAACTTGTCGGCTTCGTCGAGGCCTAGAATTTGCACCCCCTTGCACCTGCGCACAGACATAGTGCTTGTGCTGTAATAGTTAACTTTCCAAAGGGAGTGTAACCATATATAAAGTACTCTAAAGCCTTCTTTCTTTTCAATGTGGGACTAATGTTTCCACTTCTCACTTTCAACTCAAGGGTATTCTTTGAGTATCAATTTCTCATTCATTCAACCATCGATATATCCCATATTTCCAACAATTATTTCATTGGAATGTTTGTTGTTGGGTTTACCATTGAGATAAAACATATGGCAAAGACGTGAACTCACTTAGAAAAAAAAATCTCTCTTTCTTTCGGCCTAGTCCCTATTGAAAAAAATTATTGAAAATGAGATAAAATGGAATCAGACTTTGAGGTGTGATAGCACTTATTTAAGGATTTATTTATTTGAAAACATTGCTAATGCTTTTCGGAAATATCCTCCAGGATACAACAAAGTCTCACGTGAGAATAGCAGATAGCAATTTCGACATTTCTCTAAAATCTCTCAAGCGAAATAACTGGAGAAGAAGTATTGTATTTCTTTGAGAAAACAACGAAAATGAAAGTTTTGAAAATTGATGTGAAGGAGCGGCGAATTAATGAATTTTTTAATTTTTAGAAAAGGTATTTAATATTTTTATTTTATTTTCTCTTTTTATTTTATTTTTTTTTTTATTTTTTCTCCTTCCTCCTCCATTCATCGATTGCAGGTTTCGATGATGGTCGGCAACCTGGATTGCGTATGGTTACATTTCTGTTCTTAGAATAACTTTTGGAACGAAAACACTTTTTTCTGTTTCTGTTCTCGACAACGATTTATGAGAACATAAACGCGCTTAATAGTTGCAAAAAAAATTCTACTCTCGAAAAAAAAAAAAAGAATAGAAATGCGTTTGGTAACTGTATAAAATTTTTGTGGGCAGAACATAAATGGAATAAAAATGCGTTTGGTAACTGCAAAAAAAATTTGTATAATTTTTTCAATATGGACGAGATCAACTATAAAAAAAAAAATTGAAAGAGAAGACGAATTAGAATTGAATAAGGAAAACATCAAATTGTTTTCTATAGATAGGAAAATTACAATTATGCGTCATACATAAAGGTTTCAAGTAGTTAAAAATATGATTACACAATTCAATTTACAAAGTCATGGAATTCTGGACATGTTATAGTCCATTGCCATTTTATTTGCAATACTTTTCTTAAGTATGTTCATCTCACTTGCCTGCACATCCAATACATCATCAGCAATCTCTTCTTCTGTAAACCTATATGTGTAGTCAAGATCACCATAATCGAAAAATTTTCTGTCCATCTTATCTTGGTCGTGAATATAATTATAAAGAGCATAACATGCAATCACAATGAGGGCTTGCTTCAGAATTGGAAAGGAAAAGAATCATTTCTTCAGTGCCCCAAATGCTCACTTATTATGTTTTAAAGTGAAGAGTGCCTCTGGTGGAACATTTCTCTTGCTATTGTAGCCCATCGCCCTCTACCTCTATAATCATTCAAATGATACTATTCACCTTTAAATGGCTTTAAAAATCCTGAAAATGCTGCATAACCAGAATCTACCATGTAGTATTTGCCCACAACAAGGTACAATATAGATTTGTTATGATATACAACCGCAACATGATCATAAACAAACTACTGCTGACAAACAAAGAAAATACCTGGTGGTGGTCGAGGAAAATTCTATTCGGGACCTCGAGTGATGCTGAGAGCAGTGGATAATCATTGGCTGATCCTTCCCATTCAGCATACACGAAGGTAAATTTCATATCAAGGAATAAACACATTGCACATTCTGGGTGATGGTCCCTTTCCTATTTCTATATAGGACTTACTTCGACACAAGCATGACAGCACTAGTGTATACCATTAATAGTATCTATGCAGGCCTGTGATTTCACAAAAATAAAATGTTATACAAGATTATCAATTACAAGTATTTGATGATGTAAACTTAATATGGAAAACATACCTTAAAGTAGCGCGATGGGTTAAGATCTAGCATAATCTCCTCCGCGACAACACCAAAGGAAGGTGCTTTGATGACTTCATTTGAAAGTTTGATCAATGTTTTTGACATTATAGTAAAATACTTGCTAACTATTTGTGGGGAATGTTGGAATCTCTCGCAGAAAGTTCTCATAGAGCTCTTCTGACAAACCATCAATAAAAAGATATCGACTTGTTCATCTACTTTAATATACCGATTACCTTTCAACAAACCATTTTCTCTCATTAAATCATATAGATTCAAAAAAACATGTCTTTTCAACCTAAAGGCATCATATACTCAATCTGAGTGTCCACGAATAATTTCGCTTACCCATTTGGCTCTCGATTGTTTACTATCTCTACATGATTCTTTCACATGCAAGCACTTGTCCAACATCTGACCATAGATCCATGGACCTTATCCTAATATGAAACTCATTCAAGCATATTTCAACTGGAGCTAATTGTTTAGTAGACACAATAGTTGATTCCTCTTTCATTGTACCTATACCATCACACAAATATGATGACATTAACGTAAGTACTTGGAAGAAAAACATAAATTTCATGTAATCCATCATACTCACAGTAAATGCAAACAGAAGAGTCTCAACATGAATATCCTTGAAACCAAACAACAACTGACGAGATGAGTCACAAAATAAAATGAAACTAAACACCACATAATCCACAATATATTTCCCAACATCTACTAAAATTTTGGAGAAGTGCATTCCTCCTTTCGAAGGTGTTTGTGATGAAAACCTCTATCCATGCAGCACTAGCACATGCTTTTGTTTACTCCTTTGGTGTAATGATCATCGTTCAACTCGGGTATGGCAAGTAGGATATTAACCACAATAGCCATGGAATATGGGTTCACAGGTGGTTGTGAGGTGCTTGAGGAAGACTTGATCATATCTTCAATGGCTTTGTAGGTCGTGGTTAAATTGTACTTGCTACTCTTTCTTCTTCTTGACATTCGGAGTCCTATCCAAGTTGTGATTATCATGAACTAGAGTACTAGAATTGCCAGGTATGAAGCCTTCTTCACCAAAGTGGTGATCACCAAAAGCCTCTAGAAAATTATTATCATCATCTTCATAATTATCATCATCATTGAATAGTGTGAACTTTTGGTCACTTCCTATTGCATGGTCCCCAACAGTATATGTATCATCAAATACAATGCACAATTCAGGATAAAGAGGAAACTAATCATTCTTGAACTTCACTCACTCACTATTATCCTGCAATTTTCTTAATAAAATAGCATACATCAGTAACATAATCAAACCTGTTAAAACTTACATGTACAATAGTCTAAAAATGACAAAATGATACCTCGAAGTGAAGTTCCCATATGCTTGGATCATCGACAGTGACTCTTTTATTGGCATTATAATCAAATCAGATCGTGAAAGAAGTTATTTAAAACTACCGTACTATGTTCTCAGCTTATTTGTTTTATTTCTCAATTGTACTTGGGTATATTGGACTCCTATTTTGTTATTGAATGTTGTTCTTATATTTTTTCACCTTACTTTGTTGAAAGTAAAAGATGTGCAATTTCCTCGTTTGACCTCTTCTACCATTAAACTCACAAACAAGTTGGTGGAAGTCTTGATCCATTTTTTTCATGGATGTCGCCATCTAATCTTCACTAATTCATCATCATATTAACAATGCAATCATAAGCTCAATCAATTACAATTATTGAAGTAGTTCAAAAAAAAATATCAAAGAATTATATCCTTTCACTTCAAATAATCAAAGCTGCCTGTAATAACTGTAATACTAGTTTAAGATTCATGGTATAAAAGTCTATGCTATAGCCTATCCTCAAATGCTAAAATATGTGCTTGCAAATGTTAAACTACTGTGTTGCTTATGAGGCAACTTCCACGTTCCCATATTCAAACCTATTAAGAAATGTATGCATGATTACAAAGAAGAACAGAACAATCACTCCCTATCAACTATAAAGACGCCAAACATAATAAAAAAGCAACTAAAGCTGAAATTGCAGTTGGGCAGGGATTCAATGAAATTTCTAGACAATCCAATTTCGAATTGCTCATCAACGACTTTAACGAGCTCAACATAAGAAAAGGCATATTCTCGACAAAATTCCTGGCATGCAGTAACTCGGACGATAGAATCAATGGCGATGAAGAGCTCAAACTTGGCTCATAATCAGCTCAAACCGAGCGATCGAGCTCCAGCGATGGTGGCGCTCAAGTGAGCCTGGAGCGAGGCAAGCTCGACGAGATTGGGCGGAGGGTGGCCTTGTGCGAGGAGGAAGCCAAAGAAGATCTGAGCGGGATAGGGTGAGCCTCGTCCGCTGTTTTAGATGCCAGTCATTTTATTGAGAAGAAGAAGAAGGAGAAGAAGAAGAGGGGAACTGACGGAAACTCATTGAGGAGCGGCGATGTCGACTGGTCGAGGAACACAGAAGAAGAAAGGGAGGACTGCTCGTGTTAAGGCACCAAAAGTGTCCTTTTCCCGTGTGTTTAAGAACAAAAGTGTTCCCAATTGTTTTTAAAAAATGTTTCTAATGTATTTCTAAAAAGTGTTCCAAGAATATAGAAACACATTTTTTTATTTCTTATTTTGCTGTAAAAGTGTTTCTATTTGTCAAAAGTTTTTTCAAAACACTTTAGGAATACTTTTTTTACCATATGCGTTTATGTTCTCAAAATGTTCCGGGAACACTTTGGGAATAGAAATACTTTTTTTGAAATGTTACCATATGCAGCCTTGGTAATCGGCCATCCCAACAATGAGCTCACTCGACGTCGGTGAGCTTAAGGCTAGACCCTAGCAAGCTCGATCTCGGCAGGCCCCAAACTTGTTGGAGGCCAGATCCTAGCAAGCCCTGAGCTTGCCCAAGATTGGTGAGCTTAGGGCCAAATCTTAGCATGCCCCATGCTTGCCTTGCCCAAGGCCGGCTAGCTTAAGGCTCACCAGTGGCCATCGTGGCGGAGATAGGTAGAGGTAGGAGGAAAAGGACGAAAAAAGAAGAAAAGAAGAAAAGAAAGAAAAAAAATATATAAAAAATAAAAATAAATTATTAAAGGATTTGAATGTTTATTTAAAATATTCATAAAACTTATTTATGTCTCACTTAACATAGCTACCATAGCTAATCTATTTATGATCTATTTAAAATTCATTTGGGATCCATTAAGTTTATAAGTAATCCATTTATGACCTAAGTAGAATCGACATTACATGTGACACGCGACACGAGACGACTCGTTGACATATCATTTCTAAAAAAATGTAGAATTTTTACTGGCTAAGCATATTAATTATGGGGTGGCTGGGTATATTATTTGGGGTGGTGCTCTTTTTACTCCTCTTTTGATTTTGACACTTTTTATTTTAATATTTTTATGATATTATCCTTTGTGTGGCCCACTACTTCTGTTATAATTCTACAAAAGTAATCTCCTTAATTTATTTGATCTGTTCCTTCTTTTTTTCTTACAGGTCCTACTTTCCTTCTTCTTATTGCTAGCATTATTTATTTTCCTTCTTCACACTTTCTCCTTCTTGGCTTCCCCCACCCCCCTCTCTCTCTCTCTCTAGCAATGGCTTGGTGGATAGTCACCGGCATAGCGGTAGTAAACTCCCTTACTGCCTTCGTCTCTTCCTTAATGTCTATGTAAACTACTATCATAGGTTGGTAAGCTTGCTTCAATTTAAACCTATCAAAGAAGGGTGTTTCATAGCTCAATATTTGGAGGATTAGAGTGATCTCTCTCCTCTTTGTTCGGTCTTGCCGCGGCATCAGTTGTTCCACCAAGATGATCCGTGGATCTTGGCTAACACTGATCTTGCGAAATTGTAAGATAGGGACCCCGGCAAGCACAACCCCACTAGGCACCTCATCGCACTTGCCTTTATTTCTCTCATCAATCTATCAATTCCCTTATTGCCTTATTGTTTGGGGGTATCTTAAACATGGAAACCTGTGTGAAAGACACCATTGAGATTCGACCAAATAAAACAAGGGGATCATGTTTCTAGAATTATAATTGAAGTGGTGGGTCACATAAGGGATAATATTGTCAAAATATTACAATAAGGAGTGTTAAAGCCAAAAGGGGGTGGAAAAAAATGCCACTCTAATTATGGGGCAATTGGGTATATAACTTATATATATATATATATTTGATAAATTTACATTTGACCCATAATTTAATTTTTTTTAAAAACTTAAAATTGACACGCTGGCATGTCGAGATGCTAGACTCGCATGTCTGGAGTTTAACATGTGCCGGTTGTATGTCGAAAAGTGTCGGACACGATAAAATGCCCTCAGAGAGTCTTTGTGCTTCCTAATTTATGACCTACCATCGTTAAAAAAGGGTTCTAGATCCATTCTGCCACATCTACTTGTGAGTAGGATCTGACTCAATGAAAATATTCTCCCACGCTCCCAATAATTTCTGTTCCATCTTTCTTCGTATTTTAGGACTAACCCATCTAACTTCCCGCACATACGGTGTGAAATGATGCCGAAATAAGACCCTTGGCCTAGACATTTGAGTGTCCCCTTTTAAACAAAACTGGATTGGGATCACAAACTGACATCAGAATGGTAATTTTCGATCTGTTCCTTTTTTTTCTTCGGATCGAATCTGTTCCATTTTGTTTTTGCCCAAGTTATAGGCCACTTTTCAAGGCAACTTGCGGCATGCCTGCCTCCAATACTTCTTCCTCCCACTGTGGAACTGGTGATGGAGAAGATCAACAGAGAGATTATCCAACGGCTTTGGTACTATAACTTTGTCAGCTACGCGAATTGGGCCCAACCTTATCCGGTTTTTCGATCCTCACGCGCACTTAAAAATTAGGAAGTTCGAGTCGGGGTAAGTGGATTCAATCCAAAAAAACAAATTCTGCAAGTATAGGTTCTAAATACTTTAGCCGGGTACCAATTGGGCTAGTTTTCTAATTTAGTCCCTTGGACTTTAAAACCCAAGATTCTGATCTCCAAAGTTTGATATTTGCGTGATTCAAGCATTTTACACATTTTTGTACATCTACTTTTTTTTGTAAGTTTTCCAACAAAATAGATCATGCATTTATTTTTGGAACAAATACTACTTCTTGAACTATATTATTAATGAAAGTTAAACCGTAATCAATCTTGAGGATTTGTTGTCACTGTTAGAATGAAAACAGTTCGAAAAATGGTATAGCATGAATTTTTTTTAGGAAAAATTTCAAATAAGGGCCAAAATCCTTTCATTTTCTCAAATAAGGACCCCAAGTGGACCTTGTTTCAAATAAGAGCCTAAAGTAGCATAGTATGTTTAAAATAAGGACCTAAAGTAGCCAAAGAGTTTTAAAAAGGGCCTGGCTTAAAGGGTATTTTCGTCAATCTTTCATTTTGATTACTTATTTATTTCGTTTTTATTTTTTAAAAAAATGAAAAAAAAATAGCCCCACACACAGGTGGGAGGGGTGCCTATGGCCGCTGGCCCACTGTTGGTTTGGCGGGAAGATTTGAGGACTTTACTTCTCGATGGCTGTCGACTCATTCGCGAGCGCAAAGTTGGGGAAGTTGGAGCCCTTGAAGATTGATCTTTCCATGAATGACTTGATGGAGAAGTGCTCGCGTCTTGGCTTCACGAACCTCGCGGTCGCCTCGTTGAGATTGGGCGAAGGTTTGCTTCGATTACGCGTTGGTAAAGAATCGCAACTGAGAAGGTTTTGCCTAGTTTGGTGAACATGAAGACTTGCAAGGAAGAAGACGATGAACAGTAAACTAAAAAGGAAAAAAGGAAAGAATGCTTTGGACATCGCCCAAATACATCGAGGTGATCGACCTTTAGGCTAGGACACCCTCGATGGCCATAGGCAAGGCGACCTGTCCAGCCCTCATAGTTGGCCTACCGGTGACTGGTATGGCCGACCACCTCGATTTGGTGCAAGGCAAGGCCGATGAGGGTCGCCCTCTGCTTGCCCGGGGGAGGGCCGCCCTCTGCTTGCCTAGGTGAGGCTGCTGTTGCCCTTGGTGGTGGCTGGTCATTGTGATTGGTCGCCTGTGAGGAGCTAGGGCAAAAATGGAAAAAAAGAAAAGAGAAAAGAAAAAAGTAAAAAAAAGAAATAACTAAAATACCTACTCAAGCACCTTTTTAAAACAAAAAAGGCACTTCAGGCCCTTAATTGAAATAATGTCCACCTTGGATCCTTATTTGAGAAAATGAGAGTACTTCGGACCCTTAAATGAAATTTCCCTTATTTATTTATTTATTTATTTATGGAACTAATCTTATGAAGATTGCCAATCTATTGGACGAATTTTGTACATATACGATTACACATATCCTTGGGATTTCGCACGAAAAATACGAGTAAAGTAGTTGAAATTTAGCCGAAGAACAATATGTGTGCTTTTTTGTCACTAAAACTAATCTTAAGACAGAATGTCCCTTGTATTATACAGGCTAAAAGTGCAATTCGATGGTAATTGTTTCTCTTTTTAATGGCTACCCTTCCACTGTAAATAAATTATCAACCGGGCCCATGGATAAATATAGGCCTGCCGATTGGGCCACCAGCAATATTATCAGGCCGGTCTAGCATTAAATCTAATTATTATTACCCTAATTATGCTAAAAGATGTTAAGAAGACTAGTGATTTCGCAAGCGTGTGTTCTTTTGCCTTATCTGCAATTTATGATATATTTGTTTCCTGTAAAGTTCATTATAAAAGGGAAATCCTTTTTGTGAAAATCATTATCAAGAAAAATGTTTGTCCTTTCTTCATATTAGGGAACTTATCTTCCTTATTTTAAACGTGAATGTTTTCTTTGATCGCAAATAATTTTTCCCTAACCAATCAATTTTGGTAAATCAAATGTGTGATGGTCCAACAAATTAGTTCGCAGAATTTTTTTTTTTTTACAACTAAAACGAACACACCCTTAGTACTCGAAAGTTTTTGTATTCAATGAAGCATTCAAACTTCTGCTGCGCATCCGCCCATTTGGTCCTTCCATTAAGGGTGTGGAGACCTAATTACTTGAAAGTCCATGGAACACCCTCAAAGCCACAAGAGCCAATTAGTGCGGGCCTCGACCTTTGCAGGCGGTGTTGATATAGAGTTGTTTGCACAGAGTTAGTAGGTTTCAAACACTGACCTCCAAATCCCCAAACATGTCAATCAACTGCGCCAATTATAGGGTTTCACTCACCGGTTATTGAGTGGACTGAATTTTGCTCACCCCTGTTGTGCTTCCTCAACGAAAAACCATCACAAAGGTCACTTATATCTTTTATTCGTGAATGACATTGAAAATGACTACGATTTAAGACGCAAATAAAGTGGCTGGTCAGAATGAAAGAAGAGCCACAAACCTCACCGGCTTTTGAGCTTATTGTGACAATCTTATCTTGTGGTTTATATGGAAAGCTCGCAATAATCTCATCTTCAGCAAGCAAAGACCGGATCCGAAGCTCCTAATTAGCACGGCCATAGCCAGGTATGAAAATATTGCGGCATGGACAAAGGCAAACGAAGAAGAAACAGGTATGAAGCGAAGACTCACCTCAAAGATGAAACTTTCAGACTCGGGGACACTAACGATCAACATTGGCGGCTCATTTGCAGCTGACTCGGCGAGGGGTGCCATAGCTTTTGTCTATCGGAGGCGTCCTACGAAGTACTTGAAATTCGTTCCGTTACGTTTGGTAGATGGTTTTGCAAAGCTGGTGGACACAAACTCAGTGGAATAGGTGGAAGCACTAGCATTGGTAGAAACCCTAATCTTTCTCTCTCCCATATTTGAACTGAAAACGTTCTTGGTTCTATTCAGTCACAATGGCAAGAACGAGCACTTGTTCATCGGGCCCAGGAGTTGCTGACGAGGTTCTCGGGCCAGATAGGCCCATCGCAGAAGGGACTCTAACAAAATTGCGGATTGGGTTGCTAAGTAAGGCCCAACGAGCAAGTTGCCTACCTTGTAATTGGGTCTTGTATCCCTCCCTAGCCCTTTTTTATTTATTACGATACGAAGTTTTAGATTTTTATCTACTAAACTCTTTTAAGTGAATGGTATTAGTTTCTTTTCGCCCGGAAAAAAAAGTCCCAGTGTTCTTGTATCGAAAAATAGATCTCAATCGGAAAATTATTCCCAAAATAGATCTCTCACAAAGCTATTTCCTAAATTGGACCTCTCATTGTAGAATTATGCCTAAAAGATGCATATTATTTTCCTCCTGTCTTCTTCTGTAATTATTGATAAATTTGCAAACATTCTGTAAATTTCATAAATAACCAAAAAACGAAGATGAATTTGCACATATTTCTACCACTAAGATTTAACTTATTGAAACATTATAACGAAAATTAATAATCGAGAAACATAAGCAAAACCTACAACGTGTTTCATTCAATGTGAAATTTAATCTATTAAAAACGAAGAATAGTAACTGAAAAAAGATACATATCATAAGTAACCAAACTTGATTTAAGAGGAAACATCTAAAAGGGTGGAGCAATTTCCACACCTATTTTGGCTATAGCACATTCTTTTCAGTTATTTGGCCAAATTACACTCTAAAGTCTGAACCTCAATTAAGTAAGCATGATTTAGTATTCACATTAACTTTCTTTGTGCAAATTCGTGCATGACTGCTTTTCACCTCCTTATCTAATTTATTTTAAGAACTTGTACTGTTACTCATGCTTTCCATGGGCTTTTCTTACCAGTTTCAACTATATTATCATAACCTTTAACAATAACGATGATTTAGATGTTTCCCTTAAATTTAATGAAAGCAAAATATTAGATATTAATAGATGGATTTTGTGAAACTGTCTTTATTATTATGTCATACATGGAGTTAAATGAACACACGATATAACTGAGGATCGTTATCCTTAGTCCAAAATATTGTTAAATTCTTTTCAATTTTTTATGATGAAAAAAAGCTATTCGTGGAAATGGAAAGTGAAAAGGAAATCAAATTAAAATAAATTTGGTATTCTGACATAGTAATGTGTGCATATAGGAGAGCACGACCGCTTCTTCATTTACTGGAGAACAATTTGGAGAGAGAGAGATCAAATCACGACCAACCGAGGAGAAAATGCTCATTCCATTTCTATTTCTGCGCTTTTTTTTTTTTTAACAACCAAACCAAGAGATTATACGACTCATTCGACTCCATGTATTTTCGATTCCATTCCATCCCTTCCATTGCATTTCATACCCGACACAGCATAAGAGTTTTATAATTGATATCTTACATTCTAACATTTACTTTTGTTTAGAATGAGAGCAAATACTTTTTTCCTGGGGAGCTGTTTGCAAAAAAGCAAAGTTTGAGGGCCCCAGAGAGAGTTGGACCGGAGAAGTGATCGAGGCGCAGAACTTGAATCCGTTGAAAACCGAGACAAAAGCCAAATGGAAATCAAATTTTGGAGGGAGAGAACTATCCAGGGAACTTGACAAAGGTCGCAACAATTGAAAATGACTGGCGAAGACGAAGGTAAGGAGGAAGAAGAGAAAGAATAAACGACTGTCAATTTATCTTGTAATCTGGCCTGGGACGGTGGGGGCTCGATCGAGAGCTGAAGCGGACTCCGATGCAGGTCCCACTTCTATTGCATGAAGAAGCGATCATGCTAGGGGCCTAATCTGTCCCCGAAGCACCCATTTTATCTTTAGTTGCGGATTTAAAATTTTTTTAGAAGTTAAATAAAGTAGTAATCAACGGCTGGCATACAAGGTGCTAAAAAAAAAATGATTAATCACCAAGCCCTCGTTTTTTCCCCCCACTTCCTTGCTTCGTTTAGCATTAAAGGCACACCTGGGCCAAGCTCCATTGGAAGAAAGAGAGCGAAAAGCATTTACCTCGAGAAAGGGAGAGGGGCAGACAAATAAATAATAAAAAATTGCTTAGAACCCAATGTATTGGTGTTAGTACCCACTTCTACCACATGATTTCTTAGATGTGGTTGTCGTTTAATGTCGATAACCTCTTTTTTCATTATATATATATATATACACAGCACTAGGAAGATGCTCGTATGTTGCCCGAGTCTAAGATTATATTTGTATTCTAAATATTGGTGTAGACATGAACTTTTATGAGATATAATATGCATAGTGATTGTGATAGAATCAATATCAACATCAATCAAATTCTCAGTTAGAGTTTATGTGGAATTTTATTTAAAGTGGGTCCAAATAAATCATGCTGATGTAACATCCGATTAAAAGAAGACAGTAGACATAAAATTGCACTATTTTTAAAATCATAATGCAAGTAGATGCAACATTTTGAGGATATAAAATAATATGAATCTATAAAAAAAAAATTTGGAAGGATAAAGTAAGAATGTCGATTCTCCTCTCTTGATAGCTCTGTTTATTGACCAAAAAAAAAAAAAACCTACCTCTAGCAACCAAATTTGGACCTTTCGCAATAAGTTTTTTTGGTAGCTAGAGGCAGGGTATTTTTTGTAGTGATCTTCCTTGACTAGTCCCTGCACGGAAATTGACCCCATTCCGGTGCATTGGGTAAAACTCCACCCACAAAGTGACGGTAGCGACTCGGGTGTACAGTGGAATAACCTTGAATTTAAGCACGACAATCTCTATTTCATTCAAATTAAATGCTTAATCACTTAATCCATCCCCCAAGGGTTTTAATTTATCATTATAAGAACATCTATCTATCCTTTTCTTTTAGATGTTAGCAATCAGCGTCAGTCCCTTCTCCTCACGCTCATAAACATGAAAAGAAGGCTAGAACTGTTGCATCGGAAATAGTGTTCCATTTGTTTTTTTATGCATTGTAATTATTTGATGGGTATTCCACCGAACTAGGAGGACAAAAGTACAAAAATGAACGATTTTATGTGGATCCAAGTTGTGGCAAAGATATTCTACACAAGCGAAAGGTGGAATTGATATCCTTAGACACCATTGAATTATTAATGAAATGTCGTGCGAGACCACTCAAACTTCCATGACCTTAAATTTCCCTTTGATTTTCTCCATTCTCTCTCATCCTTTTTCGAGGCTGGTGTCCGTCTCTTTTTGGTTGAAACTTGAATGAGCGGTTGTTGACTACCTTAGGCGGGGATCTAGCTAGCTTGTCTCTTTACACCAACCCCTGGACAAGTGGGCCGATCTTAAATCTCGATTTGCAATCATGGATGTTCATTCTCCCGGCCTATTGCGACTAATGCCTTCCACTTCGACTTTTGCAATGTGAAGCTGCCTGCAGTGCGCTCGCGATTGGTTGAGACCAGAGATGTGAAAGACGAATCATAGCAACTTAGAATGACCAATGTTTATATCAGCGATTTTCGATCAAAATTAGCCGAATTGACTAAATTGACGCAAATGTAAAATGTCTAGAATTAAATTGATTAAATTAAAATATTTAAAATTGAATTGATATCAATGCAATAGATTTGAGATTTTGCTTTTTGTGCTTTTCCCCGTAAATCTTACTACTTGACGATTTAATGGGGTTGATTATTAAGACCGTTGCATAACTCTCCAATTTCTCTTATTTTCTAGTAGAATATCAGAATTGATTATTAAGACCGTTGAAACTTAAGCTTGGCTAACATCAAGGTGGCACGCAAATTATCCCATTCACATGCATCAGGCGGGAAAAAAAAAAAAAACTAGGCTCGTACGCAAGAGATTTAAGACAGGGCCTCCATAAAAAAACTTGCCACCGATTCGACCACCCAATGGACGATGACCAAGTTGACGCCGACGTTGTGGCCCCCCCCCCCTCTCGCAAGTCAGAGCCCGACAATGCAGGCTTGGCATGACACGTCGAGCTCCACCTTGCAATCGTCGAGGTCTCGCAACTGATATTGAGCTTGACGAGATCTCGACGGCAATCGAGGCCGAGGTGTAAGAGGGCATCTCGCACAGGCTAGGGAGGCAGCGACAGACAGAGAGGGAGTGCGAGCAATTGGGAAAACACAATGCGATAGTATGTATTGTTAGAATGCCCACCTCAAAACATTTTAAGATGATATCAGAATCAGTGTTGTCTGCGAATGTGCATAGACAGTACATGAAATTTGACTAATGAGGAAAGGATGCACATTAAAAATAAACATATAACATGTCGTTTCATTTAACAAAGGGATCAAATTAACTCGACCCGTGGAATTTCACAACTAGATTGAACAAACAAAAAAGTTTAGGAATGTAATTGAGCAACGGAAAAAAAAAGGGTTCAGTGACCGACTATCTATATCCCCTTTAAATAGTGATTCGCAGCTTTTTCATGCTGATGTCAACAACTTGAAACGAATAAAGGAAATGGTCATCTCGGTTGACGGAACAGCGATCTCATTCCGATATTCCTTTAGCACGACCAATTAATATAAACTAATGTTAAAGGGAAATGATGCGAGATACATTTGATATGTTGTCAACATGATTTCCAAATCCACTGCATCTCCGCCTTTAGGGTGTTGGTTTTCGTTTCCCAAATTGAAAAGAGTGGAATTAGATTTTGAGGGGTGAATAGATAGTATTTAAGGAATTATTTGTCCCATAAAATTTTTTAAAGGTTACTGACAAAAATCCTCCGGAATACAATAAAGTCTTAAATGAGAATAGCCGATAGCAATTCCGGTGTTTCTCCAAGAACGCTCAAAAGAAAACACTTGGATAATAAATATTGTACTTTAAAAAATAAAAATAAAAATGAAAAGTGTAAAATATTGAACCAGAATCGTTGAATTTATAATAATGAAAACCTTTCGTGAACAGACATACCATTTCCAAAGGACATTACTTTTCATCGAAAATTCGATTTTTTTAAAAATGATCATCGATAAGTGCATTTAATAATTGTGCACCTACACCAAGCATTTTCTTGGAGGAGAGGTTTGAAGAGTGGGTATTTTAGGGTGTATTTCACTTAACCCGTGGTTTTCAATCGTAAGGTTAGGAGCCTTCCACTTATATATTGGTCCACACACGCATATCTTTTCGATGTAAGACAAGGCATATCTTTATTTGTTTTACAAACAAACTGTTAATGTGTCGTGAGAGGTCTTTGTATCTATAGGTTATGGCACACATTTGGAAGGTACTGAAGACTCTTTGTGAAGAAAAAAAACATCGAGAGTCGAAACTTGTATGACAAATTCAAATTTGTTTTGAATTGGGCGCTGCTATACTTTGACTTTCATTGTATCAATTGCTAGAGAAAATTGTACCATACTTAATAGGGATCCATTAATTTGATGCCAAGTCTTGAGGATGACGATAGAGTTTTGGAATTCAAATCGAGATAATAATTATTCTCCAGATCATATTTTGGATCTTAATGAAATATATAAAGCATTTTATTAAAATTTGGAATAAATTTAATTTTTTATTTTGTCTAAGAACAATTAATTTTTATGATTAGAAATGCATTTGTAGAGAGAGCGCGCGCGATCTTATGCCGTAGCTATATTGCTAACGCGTAGAAGCAAATCGACTACTTTGTAGTGGTGAGCTTTAGTTTTAGAATTTCAAATATATTCTCTCCTTGTGATACATGGTATATCCTTCATTTAAGATGCTTCATCTTATTGGAACTATCCTAATGCTTTTTTTTTTTCCGAATAGGAATCTTCTAAATTAGTTAGTTTCGTGTCCCTTTGTTTTTTTTTTCCCTCGCAACTAAGGTCGTGCGACCTTTGGTTAGAGGTCATCAACCTTAGGCGACCTAGATCGGAGATCATCTTGGCAGTGGTGATGGCAGTCGAGGTAGAGGGGAGGAAGAGATAACGAGAAAAGAATTTGATTTAGGTGAAAAAAATACCAAAAAAGTCACAGGTTTGTTGTATTTGTGCCAATTTAGTCATAAAGCCTTTCAATTGTACTAATAGGGTCCTAAGCTTTTTGACGATTAGCAAATGTATTCCATCAGGCCAATTTAACGTGGACGTTGACTATTTTACGTAGCACTATTAGTGCTGATATGAATAATTCTTTTAAAATTCTTTTACGATTTTTTATTGATAATTATTTTCTTTTTTTTTAATTGTTATTAGCGAGGGTTGCTGGGCCTGCAAGCTCTTCCTGGCCATTGGAGATGGTCGTGGCCCTCATCTAATCGAGCCATCACTAGATCTGGCGAGGGTGGCCCTCACTCGCCTGTGGGGGTTGAGCCCTCACCAAAACTGGTGAGGGTGACCTTCATCTAGGTTGTAGGGGTTGAACCCTTGCCAATCGGCCCTTGAGGCCTTTATCAAGGGCGGCCCTCGTTAGATATCATGAGGGCTCGACTCTCGCGGTCATTAATAAGCTTAACAAAAAAAAATTAAAAAATAGAAAAATTCGTAAAAAAACAAAAATTATAAACATTTTCTATGTCAGTAGCATGGGTCATGCTACATAGGAAAGCTGGCATTCATGTTTGCGATTTTTAGCCAAAATTAATTGGATAGACTATATTGATATGTAGTCAAAATATCTAGGACTGAATTAATACAATTAAAAGGCTTAAGATTGAATTGGTACAAATGCAATAGCTAGAACTTTTTTTTTAATACTTTTCCCTATATAGGTTTAGGTTTTTTAATATCCCTTAAAAAGTAGGAGTATTTTGATGTTTTGGAAGTAATTATACGCTACTGCCGGGGATCTATATTATTGTTATTATATGGAAAAAGGTTTGCTTACTTTTTTTTTTTTTATATTTCGTTTTGGTCATGGTTTGCTTACTTCGTAGTGGGAAGATTCCAGGAATGATAGTCACTATCTCCCGAGGCCTGGTACTTGGACTCTCATGTTTTGTTTAGGAAATGCGAGAAAAGGAGGGAAATGAAAATTTGGGTGGAAATTTTTTGAAGAAAAAATGCAAAGCAGCGGTTGTTTTCTTTCCATCTAACGAATGCAAATACTATTGATCATTTTTGCATGAGCTGAGATCCACAGGTCATGTGAAACGCACATGCAAATTACGCCAACTAGTAGATAATGTAAATGCAGTAAAATGGAAGTTGTCATCTCGCCTCTTCAGGCAGTGATATTGGAGTTCATTCTTCGACGGCAGGATTATTACGTAAACTTAATTAATCGAAGCACATATCACAAATTAGCGACGACCAATATTTACAACTTCACGGGTTGGCTAGGATTACGTTCCTCGGAATCATTTTCCTGCTCTGGAGCTTTATCATGGAGCACCGTGACTACGACATCGCCGTTGTCGCCAGTGGCATCGACGACTGGTTTCACAACCCCTCGATGCAGCAGCAATTGCGCTTGCGGTTTCTCCAGGGGCACCTTCGGTTTCGCTGGGCTCTTGAATTTGGCCGAGTGGGAAAGCTCGTCGACAGCTTCGTAGATTTCTTCGACACACCTCACCACCTGAATCAATACGGAAGCAACAGTTGCGGCTGGGACAATTGAAAGCAGTTCCGTGTCCTCCAACGATGTGGTTTTGAGCAGAATCTTGAGGTTGTCGACTGCGACTTCGGAGTTATGCAGGTGGAGGCTTGCCAGGGAAGGGTCGGTCGTGAGTTTAATGGTCGAGGCGAGCATCCTCAGGGCCATGCTCGATTCCGAAGTAATCTTCATGCATGGTTCCTGAATTCTCTTCTTAAATGACGGAGGTGCCTGTTGATTGGAAAAAAAAAAAAGTGCATAAGTTTAGTGGAGTCCCACTAAATGCATCGATCGGAACAAAATCTTCTTAGAACATGTTTTATATTAAGAAATCTTCCATTGTTTCGAAATCTAAGTAATCTTATGGAAATATTGTTCTCTTTTGGAGCGAATGCAAGCAAGTCGAATTTAATTTTTCATCCCGCCTGACGCGTGATCGTGCAATAAAGCCACAACGAAAAACTATCGCTTTTCCATGCAGGATGGCAAGACCGATCATGATAAGGACTCATGCGATATTTTGCATACCAATGAACACTATTATCAAGCATAATAAGCATTGTTACGGGGAGGTCAGAGCTGAGGTAGCCATTGAGAGCTTCGACTTGGTAAGCGCATTGGCGGGCGAGAGCTCCGATCTTCAAGTACTGCTTCCATGGGTGGAGGAACCGGAAGCGCCCGTGTCCCGGTTCCCATGTGGCGAAATTCGCCTGCGAATTCACATAACCATTGCCCTTCTGATAAACAAACAGAAAAAAGTAGGAAAGAAGCAACCACATCTCGATTCATCGTATCAGGTAAGAAAAGACAGAACATTTTTTTAGTACCAGAAGGTACATGTTGACGCAGTGTGCTGATGGTGCATGGCACTAACAAACTCAAAGGTAAAGTTGAGAGAGACAAGAGAGAATCTCACCAATGATTCTTCCGCGTTCTTGGATGTAAGAATGCTCTTATACCCCAGAAGGAATGTCTTCTCACCTGTGGAGATCACAGGTTCATCTTCATTCACCGATTGGAAATACTCACTTCCAAATCCTGCCAGAAAGTTTCAAATATTTCACTCTCAATCTCAATATATTTGTTGAATTCACTGTTAAATTTGATGTATACGGTCTATCTCTTCACGATAGTATCTTAAGTTTTTCGAATGACCTTCGAGAAAAACGGCTAACTTTTCCAGGTGCAAGAGGATGAGCTTGTGAAGATCTTCGCCGGCCCAGACCGGGCAAAGGAAAATGGACACGATCGTGCAGGTCACTCCACCTATTAAGATGGTTGAGAGCCTCTCGTGAGCTAGCTCGAGCAGCTTCTCGACTCGATAGCCCGAGATGGCCACCATGCTGAACGTGAGGATGAATATTAGGACACCATAGTCGTATCTCGCCTTTATCCGGGGAAAGAACCTGGTAAATGTAGCTGCTCCAGCTGAAATTGTCGATTAACTTCACCAATGTAAGATTTCAAGACTAGCAATCTCAATTCCAATCTCTAGCTAGATAATAATATGCTCCCGTTTTACTTAGTTACAACTTAAATCTAACTGTAATGTGGATGAGGAAATTATTATGCCATGTTGGTGATAAAATCAGAGAAACCCTAGATGCTCTAAGACTATAGACTCAATTTAATTTTGAAGTGATAGGACATATAGAATTAGCTAACTCGTTTGAAAATGAATCCATTAATTTGTTCTAGTCTCATTTGCTTCATCATCCAATTCGCCACATCATTATAAAAGAAATTTAGTAAAAAGACTCTTAAGGTATCGCTAGGATTGCCCTTAGGAATATAATACATACCTAGTAAGAAAACAAGGAACCCCAGGACAACGGGCTCTCCTTCCTCTCCGAAAAGACATGCTAGATGCTGGGCCCCAACACCTAAAGCACCAGCTGAGAATGTTGCAAAACCCCTATTCAGACCTTTGCTTAGGGTGGCACCTGCCAAGCACAAAAAAAAAAAAAAAAGGCAATTTCAATTTGGGATCATGTTAATTAAAAAAAAAAACACGTGACATCCACTATTATTCAAAGTCTTTACATAGTCAATTGCCAACAACGCACCAAGAAACTAATGAGACTTACCAACGGTGAATTCGAAGACGACGGCGACGGTAAGCACAGCCCACATTCCTGAGATCCCGTAGCTGTCGTAGAAGGGCCTCACGTAGTATAGGAGGGAAACGAGCGTGAGAGCCAACCCTACTTTGAGGGAGTGGATCACTCTTCTCGGATCGTCTTGTCCGAGTTTCTTAATGCTCCTCCCTAGATCGACCGCTTTGTCCTTAGACTTCCCGAGGCGTGTCCGGACCCAACTCAAGCCTTGAGCTAGCGGCCTCGGCTGTCTCTCCTGTGCTACTGCCTCAATGTCCATCGCCAATAAGGGCTCGAGGAAAATGAACTCAATTTGCTTCTCATGCACGCTGTGGAGGAAAATGGGGTTTTGAGGCAATGGATTTATAAGGAGGCATAGTTTGGCAGCATCATTTCGAGAATATTTTGCTTGGACAAACGCGTTTCAATGCGGCTGACTAGACTTTTACCTAGATCCGACCTAATATTTTTCTAAGCCCCGAACGAATAGCCCACCAGAATTTTAGTAATCTAAAGAGATAAACCAGCTATCGCACTATCATGTACAAACTCTCTTATTTTACGCCTTGTGCATGCTTGACCCCTCTAAACGTCCTTTGCCCTTTCCCACAAAAAGTGCAAACTAAAAGGAAAAAATGACCTTGTTAATTTATATCTTCATATTTGACTAATATTTTTTTTTTTTATATCTTCATAATGTATGTGCGGTGTATAGAGCATGCGCTAAGTACTATTTCCAAGCCTAAATTGAAACCGCATATTTGAAATGCAAAATGCGATCTGGAAATGCACACAACGGCATGCAAAAATGGAAGACTTAAGGGATAAGTAGAAGTGTTTGGATGAGAGGCACCGAGATTTTTGTTGAGTTGAAAGCGTATGGAATCCAATAAAAGTTTTAAATTCGGAAACCACCTTCAAATTCTATTAATGCCTCTGATCATGTTAGTAAACTACATGGGAACCATTCACAGCCGAGAGACATATCAATGCTTTTCGCTTTCTTAGAGACTAGGGACTACATGAAAACCTAGTTGAGAATCAGAGACTACAAATTTAATACATAATAAAATTAAGCTCGTTTGATAACCTTAAGTATTATTGACTTAGCACATACACGAATTTTCATAGAGGGGGTTGAGAGGGGAAAAAATGATATTAAGAGTGCATTTGTTTAGCTGATTAGGAAAACATTTTCCTAAAAAATAACTGCTAGTAGCGCTTACGAAAATGAATGAAGGAAAAAAATTTCATCGTTCAAGAAAATGTGTGGACATGAATTGTGATTGATAATGAAAGAACTTTCATTGATTAATTATTTCAAATGATACAAAAAGTTATTTGTAGGAAAGTATTTTTCAAATCATTCATTTTTGCAAAATAAACAGAACCTTAAAGTTCTTGCCTTGTTTGAATAGAACGAAAGAAACAACACAGAAAAAAAATAAGAAAATATAAAAAAAAAAGATTTGGAGAGACTTTGTGTGGTTAATTTCATTACTTAATTCAAATAATCTCAACTCCATCCGTGAAGAGATTTGGAGGGATTGGTGTTTTAAATAGACAAATTTTCTTCTTTTCCACTTGCACCCTTATTTTATTATAGATTATCACAAAGAGGACATAAATAGGTGCAATACATTATTTTCCATCCATTTCTTTTACGACTATCCAGAGAACATTATAACCACTTCGCTTGCCCCCCACCACAAAATCTCATCTACCAAACTTTGTGTTAATGTGATAAGTAAGGGAAGGGCTACTTAATTTGCTCCGTGGAAAAAGTAATCGCCGATTATGTTGTTAGAACATATCAATAATTACACATTGTTTCAAGAAAATGTGTGGACATGAATTGTGATTGACAATGAAAGAACTTTCATTGATTAATTATATCAAGTGATACAAAATGTTATTTGTAGGAAAGCATTTTTCAAATCATTCATTTTTTGCAAAATAAACAGAACCTTAAAGTTCTTGCCTTGTTTGAATAGAACGAAAGAAACAACACAGAAAAAGAAGAAGAAAATATAAAAAAAGATTTGGAGAGACTTTGTGTGGTTAATTTCATTACTTAATTCAAATAATCTCAACTCCATTCGCGAAGAGATTTGGAGGGATTGGTGTTTTAATTAGACAATTTTTCTTCTTTTCCACTTGCACCCTTATTTATTATAGATTATCACAAAGAGGACATAAATAGGTGCAATGCATTATTTTCCATCCATTTCTCTTACGACTATCCAGAGAACATTATAACCACTTCGCTTCCCCCCCACCACAAAATCTCATCTACCAAACTTTGTGTTAATGTGATAAGTAAGGGAAGGGCTACTTAATTCGCTTCGTGGAAAAGTAATCGCCGATTATGTTGTTAGAGCATATCAATAATTACACATTGTTTCTAAGTACTCACTCCCCGTCACCATCTACCAAACTTTGTGTTAACGTGATAAGTAAGGAAGGGCTACTTAATCCGCTCCGTGGAAAAAGTAATCGCCGATTATGTTGTTAGAACATATCAATAATTACACATTGTTTCTAAGTACTCACTCCCCGTCACCATCTACCAAACTTTGTGTTAATGTGACAAGTAAGGAAGGGCTACTTAATTCACTCCGTGGAAAAAGTAATCGCCGATTATTTGTTGGAGCATATCAATAATTACACATTGTTTCTAAGTACTCACTCCCTGTCACCAGTTTCAAATTACATGGTGATTCAATGACCCAAGAGAGAAATCCAACCCCTCCTTTCCATCTCCTACTTTCCCTCTCTCTCCTCCCTTTCCCTCCCTAGTTTACTGTGCCTTCCACTGCCCCCACCTTTGCCCGCAACTCCCCAAACCACCTTCATGCATGGGGTGACAAGTGCCCACACAAAGCCGCTTTGGGTCTACTCGCTTCTGCAATGGTTGGACATGAGGTCGACAGCAACAGTCGATGTTGCACATGCCAACTACATCCTCCACCGACCATGCTCAACCTTAGTATGGGGGCGATTCGTGGCTTGGGCTTGCTCTCGGCCTCAAATCTCCACTCGTCCTAGTTGATTGTGCCATGAACCATGGCATTGGCGACGGAAGGTTTAGATCATGCATCGTGAAGGGAGGGGGGTGTTTATTGTGAAGACTTATGAGTAGAGAGAAAGAATGAAGCACAAAATATTCATAGAGAAAACTTCTAGCTAAGAGCTCGTACTTACATTTCATCATGTTCTCTTATTTATATGACATGACTTGTACTTTGAGAAACCACCAAAGGTGGTTTTTACAGCTCATCTACCGAAGATAACAAACTAACAGAATAATAACTTCAGTTAGGTACACAAAACAAAATAGCGGTTGTGCAGTTGAAGATCTCCATTCATAGCTGGACACATGAAGCTGGAGATTTTGCTGTTATCTTCACCTCTTTCTTTCCAGATTAGCATTACCATGCATACGCGTAGCCACCATAGTCGACAACACACTTACTTCTCTTTGTTTGGTTTTGTTGAAACAGAGTGTGCAGCATTTTGTGCAGCATTCATATGGTCTTAACATCCTTCCGCAAATTGGGAAGGGGTCGGTAACCCATACCCAATTTGGTTCTGATAGTAACATGAGCCAAACGTGACAATGATTCTGTAAAAATGTTTGCAAGCTGATGAGCATTGGGAACATAACACACACTAAGAGAACCTGATGAAACCTTCTCCCGAACAAAATGGAAGTCAACTTCAACGTGTTTGGCGCGAGCATGTAAAATGGGATTGGCAGTAAGAGAAATGGCAGACTGATTATCACAGAACAAAATGTTGGTGAAGAAAGACATATACCAATGTCACGTAGAACAAACTAAGCCACGTAAGATCAGCAGTAGTAGATACAAGTGCTCGATATTTAGCTTCTGTGGAAGACCGAGATACAGTAGGTTGTTTCTTAACTGCCCAAGAAATGAGATCAGAACCAAGATAAATGCAGAAACCAGTAGTGGAACGTCTGGTGGCAACACAACCAGCCCAATTAGCATCGGAAAATCCATATAAGGTCATTGAACTGTGAGAATGAAGAAAGATACCAAGTTGAATTGTTCCTTTAACATAGCGAAGAGAAAATCACCAACTGTTGGCTACTGCATCTTGACATAAAAGATTTGTGGCATAAGCAAGATCAGGGGTGATTGTTAGATATTGTAGACCTCCAACTAGACTTCTGTATTCAAGAGGATCAGCAAGTAAAATTCCATCATTTTCATGGATACTGACCATAGTGACAGTAGAGTTGAGATTGCTTAGTCTGTCATGTTTGCTCTTGTAAGGAGATCAAGTGCATACTTAGTTTGACAGAGAGAAAAAGAGTATAGTGGTGCGTTGAGCTTCAATGCCTAAAAAATAATGAAGATACCCGAGATCTTTCATGTGGAAATGAAGACTGAGTGATTTGATCAGCTTAGTGAGAAGCTGAGGGGAACTACCAGTCAATATAATGTCATCTACATAGAGCAACAGAAGTACTGTGTTTGGGCCATCATGGAGCACAAAGAGCAAGGATGAGACGTGCTACAGAAGAAGCCAGCTTCAAGTAGAAAGTACTAAACTTGTCAAACTAAGCACGTGGTGCTTGACGAAGATCGTATAAAGATTTCTTGAGAAGACATACAAATTGAGACTTCTGAGGATGTATAAAACTAGGTGGCTGCTCCATGTAGACTGTTTCATTTAAAGTTCCATGCAAGAAAGCATTTTTAACATCAAGTTGAAGTATTGGCCAGTGCTTCATCATTGCCACAAAGAGTACTATACGAATGTGGCATGTTTGACAACAGGACTGAATGTTTCAGTAAAATCAATTCCCTCTTCTTGATGAAACCCCTTAGCTACTAACCGAGCCTTTAATCTATCAAGACTTCCATCAGGGGCTAGCATAGTTTTAAACACCCATTTACATCCTATGACATTCATTTGGGTAGTTCAAGGAACTAATGTCCATGTTTGATTATCATGCAGGGCATCTATTTCTTTCTGCATTGCCTGATGCCAGCCTTTATCTGCTAAGGCTGATTAACTGATCGTGGTTCAGGAGGAATCTTGTTTTCAGCCAAACATGCATATCTGGGATTTGGCTTTACAATGCCAGATTGTAGTCGAGTGCGCATAGGATGAGTGGAGAGTGTACCTTGTGAGTGTGATAAAGAATTCTACTGGAGTTGGTTGAGACTGATTTCAGCAGGTGTCTTAATTGTATGAGTTAGAACTTCTGGTTCTTCAGAAGCTGAGCTAGACCGCAACTGTAAGTGAGACGAGTTTAATGGCATCACAACAGGATGATATGTATTGAGGTGACCAGCTTCTAGGATTCCACTATCCTGTAAATGTCCTATATCTCCATTCGAGTTATATTTCACCTATTCTGTACTTGGAGGGTCCAGAAGTTGGACTTCTTCTGCCCATTGTCGATGCGGAGCAGAGTACTGATTATACTCAGTAGTTAATTTCTTAGTAAAAGGAAAGGAACTTTCATCAAACATCACATGTCGGCTAATGTATACACGGCCATCAGTGGGCAGAAGACATCGATATCCTTTATGATGATCACTGTATCCCAGAAATACACATGTAAGTGAGCGTGGATCAAACTTATGTTTTGCATATGGTCGGAGACAAGGATAATAGGCACATCCAAAGACTCTCAAATGTTCATAGCTGGGCTCTTCTTGATAAATTTTGCCAAAGGGAGAGTTCATTTGTAACTTTGGTGTAGGAAGCATATTGATAATATAGTTAGCTGTCATGAATGCATCAACCCAGTATTTTAATGGAACTCTAGCATGATAAAGTATAGCTAGTCCCAATTCAACCACATGGCGATGTTTCCTTTCAGAAATCCCATTCTACTCTAGTGTATAAGGACAAGAAACATACTGTTTGATGCCACAATTCTGTAGATGAATCTGAAACTTGTTGCTAGTGAATTCTCCTCCACCATCACATTGAAAAACTTTGATTCTATGATCAAATTGATTCTCTACTTGTTTTTGAAACAGGACAAAGATGTCATAAAATTTTGACTTCAATTTCATTGGATAGATCCAACTATAATGAGAAAAGTTATCCACAAAGAGAACATAGTATTTGAAATTTTGAAAGGAGGCAACTGGTGAAGGACCCCAAATGTCACAGTGAATCTTTTCTAAAGGAACAGTAGATGCAGATTCTGATAACGAGAATGGTAATACTATACTCTTGGCAACTTGACAGCTTCTGCATACAGCATGAGTTCTTGTGTTGTAGTGAATTAATTACTGATTCTGCAGATACTTCAACGTTTTGAAATTGGTATGAGCCAACCGCTGATGCCACACATCTTCTCCTATAGCCTTTTGTCTTTGAGTGAAAAAAACTTTTGTGGTGTGTGGATCCACTCGGTAAAGTCCTCTAATCTTCCTTCCGAACATCATTGTTGTATTGGTGTGATTGTCCTTTATATAAACCCCATTATTATCAAAGACAAATGAGTAGGGATAATCATTTGTTAGTCTTGATACAGAAAGAAGATTTTTCTTGATTTCAAGAACAATTAGCACATCATTTAGAGGTAATGGATTAAATTTAGTATGTAACACAACATTACCAGTATAAGCTATAGGTAGACATGAGCCATTCCCTATCATAACTATATCAGTACCATTGTACTTAGAGGGGTTATGAAGAATACCCGGATCTGCAGTGATGTGAGCAGTTGCACCAGTATCTGGATACCACTTACTCCCTTTAGAATCTTCAAGATGTATTGCTGCTAAGGCTGTTGGAATCTCCTCTGCCTGATATGAGTTGTCGAATCGATACCAGCAATGAAATGCGTCATGTCCTGGTCATTTACAGATTTGACACTCCGATCGACTAGTATCTGTTATTTTCTCACCTTGCAAATGTTTGTTAAGTGTCAGATTTGGGGATGGATATGATTTGGTATCTCGATACCTCTATGAAGAATCTGCATATGGGCGAAATCCTTGACCAGAGTTGGAAAAGTTATTGAACTGCTTAAAATGTTGATTCTCCTGATTGTGATTCCAGCTATTTGTCCTGTAACTTTGATTTCTTCCAGGATATCCATAACTACGATTTCTACTATGAAAAGGACGTCCTCTGTCATAACTACGTCCTCCACGGCTACTACCCCTTTGGCCTCCAAAACCAACATTTTGCTGAACAAGTTCACTGTCAGTTTCTACCTTCTGCTGACTTTCAGATTTCCTTTGTCCATAGTAGGCTAGATGAGGATTATACTGGCTTGAGGAATAGCTTTGTAATCTTGTTTCGAATCTCTCTAACTGTGAAATTACTTCATCATATTCTGGTTGAGGCTTCAAGCAATACATGGTAGTTCTAAAATTCTCATATTCAGATCCTAATCCCTCCAAAACACCAAACATCTTAGTTATCTCATCTACAGGCTTCCCAATTGCATTTAACTGATCACAGATTGATTTATATTCTCTGAGATAAACAGATAATGCTCGATCCCGTTTGTGACATGCTTGTAGCTTCCCTCTTAGTTCAAATTCTCTAGCTACAGACTTCTGTATGAATCAGTTAAGTAAAGTTTGCCATACCTCATATGAAGTTTCCAAACCAATGATCAGACTCAAAATATTTTCTAATATAGCTCCACTGATCCACGATGATATTAGTTGATCAGTTCTTGCCCAATTTGAATAATCGGGATTCACAACTTCAACTTCATGACCTTCAACTTCAATCTGTAATGTTTGAGTAGGCGACATAATTTCACCACTAATGAATCCAAACAGTTCTTGGCTTCGCAAGAACCTGTGGAACTGTGCTTGCCAGAGAAGAAAATTGTCTTTAGCCAGCTTGATTGTGACGAAGTTGGAGATATTAACGTGGATTGGAAAGGATATTTTGTGTTCTTGTTGTCATTCTCGCGCTCTCAGAGACAGCTCTGATACCATGTGAAGACTTATAAGCAGAGAGAAAGAATGAAGCACATAATATTCACAGAGAAAACTTCCATCTAAGAGCTCGTACTTGCATTTCATCATGTTCTCTTATTTATATTACATGGCTTGTACTTTGAGAAGCCACCAAAGGTGGCTTTTACAGCTCATCTACCGAAGATAACAAACTAACAAAATAACAACTTCAGTTAGCTACACAAAACAGAATATCGGTTGTGCAGTTGAAGATCTCTATTCATAGTTGGACACATGAAGCTAGAGATTTTGTTGTTATCTTCACTTCTTTCCTTCCAGATTACCTCAGCATTATCATGCATACGCGTAGCCACCATAGCCGACAACACACTTACTTCTATTTGTCTGGTTTTTGTTGAAACATAATGTGCAGCATTCTGTGCAACATTCATTTGGTTCTTAACATTTATATGTTTCCGGGCGCACACGTAAAGGCTCCAGCCAATGGTCTGGACTTTCTTTAATTGAAAATTAGACGGTCATTTCAAGAAAGCCCTTGAACAGAAAGACCCTATGAAGCCTTACTGTTTGAGGTGCTTTGACTTGGTTCGTCAGCCTGTCTTTTGACATTAATTAAGACGTGTAGCCGAACTATTATGCGCAACTTGCCTGCATGAAGCCGAAATCACTAGTAATCGCTTTTCCAATTTCGGTCTCGATTAGTTCACAAGATTGAATGGTGCGCACCTTTACAGAAAGAAACTCTCAACTAGAACCATGTCCAACCGGAGTTGCCCCCAGAAGTATCCTCATCACTAGGGATTTAGTCAATGTCACTCCTATGATTATGTCGTGATGCTTTGATCACCGACAAACCTATCCTTGGGTTGGATGAATTATCCGAAGAGGATTACTCACCTTGATTATGTGTGTAAATCGAGAAAAGCTCTGTATGGGTTAAGAGCTTCATGGGGACTACTTTACGATGACGGACGACTGCCCATTTCTGAAACTCCTACCTAAAAAGATGGCTTTAGAACTAGCTGGATCCATCCATAAGGTAGTCGGTTGCTATTCCTCCGATATGAAAATAATTATTCATCATTCTCATAAAACATTCATATTGCCCTATGATAGTGCTTGCAGTTGGGTTTACGCTAAGTGTTGGCTAAGCTCGGTTGGTGAGATTGCAATATAGAAAATCGACTTTGTAATAGTTTTTGGGTGACTGTGATACTAATTAAATATTTTTGTGCCACAAAAAAAAAATAATGACTAATTAAATATAATTGTGAAGTCCACTCTTTTAAGAAATTGTAGTTCATAATAAACTGTTACTCTCACAATCACTAAAAATTATTATGCTAGTAAAGTCCTGCAATATATTAGGGACTAGAGATGGCAGCATCCACCAATCCACCATTCGTTTTCTACAATCTTAACTCGAAAAACATCCGAACTCCTGTACTAAATGTTAGAATAACTGTTTCCTCCCACGAATTTAAGCTGTCGAGAAAACGGGACTAACCATGTGTTCACAATACGATTCGCAACACTTTTCCTTAACATTGATGGCTATGCTATACGTGGCGGAACCCATCACTGAAACGCTGATGGAATATTGCCCTGTATCCCACAGTTCAAGAGCGAGGAAGTTGCCTTAGTGGTGGAGCTCTCGGGACGCAGAATTAACACTGAAATTTGGTCTTTTCAGAAGAAGGAAGCTATTGACGAAACCGTCAAAAAGTTCAATTTTTTCTTATACAACTGGCCATTTTATATTTCCAAGTCTTTCTTCTTCTTCTGTTGAGCTCAACTAGTGGAATGATGACGCTCCAGGGTTTCTTCCCTTCTGTGGAATTTCCGCCTTCTTAAGAAGAATCTGACGAGAGAATGGCATGGAGGCCAACTTGCCAAAGTGGCAGAATTTGTGGGCTACAAACATTAAATAAGTTTATTGGGCAAATATAATATTAAAATGTAGGATGCGCCATCAAACCAAATGACCTGTATAATAAAACCAGGAGGAAGTCCCACGTTAAATCTATGTGCTATTGCCACCTCACATCCTTTCAGGTATGGCACTTGTGATGAATATATTTTTTTTAAAAAGTCATGACACTCAAATGATCGATCGAATAATTATATGTCAGAAAAAAATTATGATGAGTATCGTACGGACTCTATAACACTTATAGTGTCCTTTTCTAAAGCTTTTAGGATTCAATCAAAGTTGACTTGATGTGTGACAGACAATAATATCCGTCAAGAAATATAGTGGGGTAGCTTTTTTTGAGAGCCTTTCGATGATACCAAATTTGCCGAAATTCAACGATTGGGTCTTTAGTAGGGGTGAGCGGTTCCAGATTCCGTATAGGTTCTCCTAGAATCTGAAACCTACCCGTCTATACAGGTTTATCATTTTATGGAACCTAAAACCTACCCTGCATATCTTGGAACCTAGAACCTACCTTGTCACAGGTTCTAGGGTCGGTTCCAGGTTCCACCCAGGTTCCACGTGTATTCTTAGTTGAACGATTACAGTAAATAATCACATTTAATGACCATCACCTACTGCTAAAATCATTGACCACAACTCATATTTAGAGACGAAAAATATGAAACATTAACAAAGTAAAAGTCTTAATGATAAAATGGTTTCGGATTACACACTCAGCATTAGATATTATAGAATACCGCAGAATGACGCAAAGACATATACCAAGAAAAAAAATGTAAAAACTTGCTTCAGGGTCCAGGTTCCGGTTCTAGGTTCCACCTACCTAGAACCTGGAAACTACCCGTTAGAATAGGTTTCCTAATTTTTGGAACCTAAAACCTACCCTCCATACCTTGGAACCTGGAATTGATCGGTTCCACCGTCCGGTTCTTCAGATTCCAGGTTCTATCCTGGAACCATGCTCACCCCTAATCTTTAGGTATCCTCTCTTTAAATCTTGACCGCTCGATGACATCGAGAGTTTCATAATTTTCCAATCAGATGGCGTCAATCACAAAAGTTACAAGCTTCTCGAATCATCAATAATCACTGCCGTCAAGTTTAAAACGCGAAAGACGTCGCAAGACTGAATTTTGGTTGATTAGGATAAAAGGTGTTAGAATATGTTTCAAGTTTAAGCTCGAAGGGAAAACCTAAATTTCGAAAATAAATATATCTTGATCGCAAAATTAAAGATAATAAAAAGGAACATGCAATCTTCTTTTGGTTTTTGGAGTTTATCAAGAAGGTCAAACAAAATCTAATATGGAAGTGGATTGATCGAACTTGAATTCTGAGTTAGACAAGTTTTGTTTTGAATCTCACGAAATTCTATTTTTGTGGAATTGGTGTGATATTTCCTGTTTTGAATAGGTTTTTTCAATCCCAATTGGCGAAGGTTTTTTTTTATAAATATTTTGGATCTAACCATTGCCTATAAATTAGAAGCGGATTTTCATTGTAAAGAGTATCAAAGAGGAGCTTCTGTTAGTAGAGTTACATCATGTATTCAAGTGTCAAAATTGAATAAATTTTGTAGTAAGATTTGTGTCAATTCTTTTGTGAGACTGGAAGATTATTCCGTGAGAAATTATGGGGCTAAATATTTGTGGGTTATTGGATGTAATTGAAACTAAGAAACACTGAGAGTATTTGAGTGACACGAATATAGTTGTAATCTCCATTGTATTGCTTGTTCTATAGTGAAATTCGTTGCTGGTCTTAACTTGGATGTAGGCCTTTACGACCAAACCATGTACATCTTGTATCCGATTTATTTTCATGTTCTGTCTATTTTATTATTCGATTTCTTACTTTCGCACAACAAAATGGGAGTAAGACGCAAATGTTGAGTTCTGCCTAGACAAGCTTCGAAACTGAATCATAAGTTTAGTGATCAAAATTTGAATAAACAGAATTAATTAGAGGAAGTCAGTAGAGCGAGTTAGTTGCGCTACAAGTAAGTGCACTCCACGTTTAAGGCTGTCAAGGACCAATGCGAGTTCAGCTGGCAAAGTCATAACGAGGAAGCTCCATTCGGTTTAAGGAATTGTGGTATAAAAAAGCTAGCATACTTTGAAACACTAGACATTACAAGTTTTCCGTCGCTGCTAAAATGGCAAGAATTTGATCTTCTGGACCGAAAATAGGGAAAATTACAAGGGAAAAAAACTCATAAACCTATTGCATTTTTATCAATTTAATTCTAAATCTTTTAATTATATCAATGAGCCATTAACATTTTTACGTTTTGCTAATTGAATCTATTTGGCAATGCCATGCAGTACGATTGGTGTCTATGTCAGTGATTTTCGTTCTGAAATTGGTCGAATGGACTCAATTAATAAAAAGTGAAAAGATTTATCACTTAATGGGTACAATCAAAGTTTTATGACTGAATTGATAAAATTGCAATAGGTTTAAGACTTATCTGATAAAATTTTCCCACCAAAATTATGTTCCATAAAAGTTTGGCGAGCCATACTCAAATTAATAAATTACGGGAAGTCATGTCAGCGTTTCGCTGGAGGATGATCACCCCGTGATCTCCATACCCTACCGTGCTCTACTGGTGTCCTCAGGCGATTATTATTGTTATCCACCCAAACGATTTTCTGTCAGGACAACCTTTCGGCTGCTTATGTATGGGGGCGGTAATTGGGTTGATAAGGGGAGTTGGTTTTCATTGTTTGGGGCGGGTACGGCTATTTGTCAAAATATAGTGAATAAGATAGTAAATGGGGATATTGATAATAGCCCTAATCATGCGTCTAGCGATCCCCGGGCTCAATCAAAACTTGCCATAGCCACAAGCTGGAGGTCCTATTTGATGAGCGTGTGCGACAGCCTTACCTTCAGTTTTAAGGAGGTCTATGTAAATGTAATTTGTTAATTGAGCTCAATTTAAGGTCCGGTTTGGTCCATGCCCAACGTTGGAATCACGTTCTAATCACAACTCTAAAGATAAGGATCCCCGGGTAAAATCTTCAGGGTTACTTGGAAGCCAGAACTTGTCCCTGAGGGTAAAAAGGATAATAAACCAATCGAGTTCATCAATGGCCACCGGTTGTTGTGTCCAAGTTGGTCTCGCGCCAATGTTCCTCTCTGCAAATCCCATGGTTGAGCCTCTTTTGAGTGAAGTAGTGTCGTGACTTTATGGCTAGCGGACCTCTAGTGCCCTAGTGGCGTCCAGGTGACAGGTTCGCCTACTTTGGTGGTGCCAATAAGCAGAGGTTCATCCTCGCTTAAATTGCACATGCACCGATGGGTGTGAGACCCTTATAGGCCCGGAACGAGGTAGACACCGTCGGCCACCCTTCATTGCCCTTATGCATAGGAAAAACAATAGGCTCTAGTGAACGGACTCAGGTCGGAGTCCTTATATATTGTGGCGACCACGATACCATGATCACCCATGCAACCATTACCTTGAGAAATACCACGCAACAACGAACCCGATTTTTTATCAGTCTTTGTCTTCCACAAGTTCACAGAACGTGGGGGAAAATTTTGGGAGGTGGAAGATAACGTGACTGCATTAAACGCTGTTAATATGTTTTCTTAACCTGATGAATCGGTATGGGCAGGTCGATCTCTAAATAAATGTTTAATCTCGGAAGTATGTACAAGGTTGTCCTAGAATTATTCTCTTATTTATACTGTTATTAAGTGACTGGCGGCTCTGTACTTTTAGAGAATTAATTTTGTGGAGCTATATGGTCTACATGAAGGGCCTCGTGCTAAGAATCAGAATTCCGGACGCAAAAACATTAGGAAAAGTGCCAGGAATAAAGAATATCGCCACGAAGGCATGCACCAAGGGAGTGCCGGTTACTGATTTTTAAGGTGGATCATTTCACTATAATCCTCACTTGATGATCGAGTCATGGTGACGATGGGGGTGACATGGGAAAAGGCAGAAAAAGAATATCTTAGTTGAAATACATACTTTAGTCACGTAATAAATAAGAAAAAAACCATGTCAGCATTTTTTTGTTAGCGCAATTGATATTAATTTGTGATTCATACTCCACATTGATAGAAAAGCAAGGAGTCTCTGGATACCAGAGTTTTTTTTTTTTTAAATAATTTGAGCCCATATGTTTTCATTGATAGTTTAGACTTGGCTCCATAAATAGTTACTGCTATATACACTTTTTTTTTACTTATAATTAAGTAATGTAACGAGAGGGATGATGCGCTAATTATATTGAAAGCTCCGTTGGACATATCCTTAATTTAAGGGTGAGGATAAAAATCTTGTGTCTCGATTTCTCTTTCTTATTTTTACGCTTTACTTTGTTGTGATTGTGCACCGAATCCTAACATCCGGACAGAGGTAACGGAAGGATTTGATTGCATCAATTTAACAAGTTTTAAGATTTGATTATATCTTTCGCAAGTTAAAAGGCTTAATTGTACATTCGTGATAATTTTTAGGACTTTCAACGCACTTATCTCATTATTTTCTGTTGTCTACTAAAGAAATAGAAACATAAAAAGGCATAAGTAAAGCACATGAGTCCACTCTAGAGATCGCTAGAATCCATCCTTTCAGAATTTGAAAGAAAACCAATGTGATTCCTATTGTTCTCCTTTTCCTTTATATTCTTATTATTCATCTATTTCTTCTTTTTGAATAAAACAGAAAATCTGACACTATCATCCAGCTAGACGAGGGATCAAGCAAAGTCAGAAATCACTAGTGAGTGAGTAGGATCCGACTCCATCAAAATATTCTCCCATGATCCTGACAGTTTCTGTTCCATCTTTCGTCGTATTTTCGGACAAACCCCATCTTACTTTTCGGACCTAAGATGTGAAATGATGCCGAAGCATGACCCTTGAACTAGACATTTGAGGGTCCCCTTTTGAACAAAACTGGATCGGGATAGAAAACTGACATCAAAATGGTAATTTTTCGATCGATT
>JAGVVM010003691.1:0-31932 GCA_019149425.1 Psidium friedrichsthalianum
GGCTTAGAGGAAATTGCTCAGATGCCTTCTGAAAGAGGAAGCATCCCAAACTGTGATTAAGGAAGGTTGCTTGTTAAATAATTTCCTTATATTTGCAGCGTTTCATTGTATTACTTGTCTAACTTGAGTTTTTCATCATCTTTTCGAAGTTTTCAGAGAAGTTCAAATTGCTTCGATACAAAAAACATTGTGAGTGAATATTTCTGACCAGGAAAAAAAAAATTTACTTCATTTTCTTTTGGCTTGCTAAAGCTTGGATATAAGCCTGAAAGAGCTCTATTTTTTAATAGGTGGATCAATCTGAACGCCATAAAAGACTGTGGATACGGATGCACTGAATGGGTAAGTTTATTTAATATTATGACAATTTTCTTTTGCCGTTCTGTGAATTTGAGATTTAGATACATACTCGTGAAAAGAAAAGTAACTTAACTTGTGTGCTCTTGTTGCTGCAGGAAGTAGAGCTGCGTTCATCATCTAATGCGAGAAACAGCGACTAGTCAATAATACGAGTAAAAGCCTTTCTTCATATGAGCTTCTTGTGCAACGTATTTACATTTGATTGGTGCCTTTTTTCATGTGGAACATCATATTCTTTTTTCACTTTGATCTAGTTTTTTTGAGCATGCAATTGGTATTTCCATCCCTTCATCCCATGACTTTCCACTAATGCACTTCAGATCTACTTCTTCTACAGGTATTACAAACTACAGAACATTCTTCAATCTTGCTTTGTACTTTATATAGAAAGCTATCTATACTCAATGTTGATATGCATCAGATCTATATGCCGCATCCAATGGAGTTCTAATTAGAAATGCTGCTAGAGCTAATCCAAAGATCCTTCTATCGAGTTAGACCTGAATTTGATAAGGTGAGATTACTTTAGTTGCATATTCTTATACCACCTGTTACGGATATTAATGTCATTTTTCATTATATCTGCCCTTTTCAGTTGGGTAGTTTTGCGAGCCGCTTCGAGTCTATTCCCAGTGTAGTTGAGTTGGATAGCTTGAAAGTCACTGTGATGTGTGGTTGGAAATGGCATTAAGCTCAAGGTACAGACATTGCAATTGGTATAGATATATTTATGTATAATTTCTCCAACTATCAAGGACCTGCTACAAATTTAGATAGAAGAAATGAGACTTACGGTAAAACCCACAACAGTTAAACTGTGACGAATTGCTATTATGTTTACTCCATCTAGAGTATGAGTTGCAAGAACTCTATGTGCTAAGGATGCAGTGTGGCAATATTGCTCTATTTAATGTAGATCTAGATGTCATGCAGGACACTCCTCTGTGTAGAATTCTGCTGTCTCATGTGTAAAAGTACTTTAGTGTAACTGTAGTCAATCAGTACAGGGAAATACTGTAAACTAGACACATCAGGATGGAGGTATTTCGTGTAAATGTTATGTCAAGTAATCATTATTAGAGAGGACTAATTGTTATAACCATTTTTATTGTGATCTCATTTGCTGATGTCATTGAGTAGTAATGGATTTTCATTGATGTACTTTAATTAAGTAGTAATGGCGGATTTTCATTTATGTACTTTAACCGTTCATGTAGTTTTGCACATAAAAATGATAACTGGGGTTTGTCCTCTTGCAATGATTACTTGTTCTGACAATTTTATTTTCTGCCAAAAGGGGAATGTCAGCATCGTTGCAAGACCTGGGATGAGGATTGAAATTCCTGAGGGAGTAGTCTTGATAACAAGGTATGGCTATGGGATTCTTAGATTGGTAATAGATGTGTTCCTTTCACTCGGCTCCGTTCATGCTCTCTAATTGTTTTGCATCATTATTCAGCTCATAAATGGCCCCGAGGATATATGAGAAGATGATTTCAAGGGATGTAAGAGCACAACATTTTCATTTATAGTGTTTTATTCTTAGATAGTTTTGTTCCCAATTCTGCTTTCACTTTAAATTCATATCTTCATACTGTGAAGTAAGGAAATAAAAACCCAAGCAACAAGCTGAAAGAGGGCTATTTACGTGCCGGCAAGCCTGTGTTTGATCTCATAAAGGATGCTTCGTGAGGTGTTACTTTTCAACTGATGCAGTGACCTTTTTCATTCAAGGCGAGGCAATTTGATGTCAATTAAATAAAGACGAAAGTGAATATCTTGTGTGACAAGAGATATGAATTGTTCTGGTGATAACGTCAGGGCGGCGGCTAAGCAGTAGCAGCTAGAAGGTGGTTTCGAAGAATCCTGACTGGATCCTTTGAAAATCGCACCTGTGGCCTTGTGCTTTATCATTTTTGCCATTGCATGATTGGCAATCATCACTCTGTCTTTCGTTTTCCCCATGAAATAGTTCTGTGTAGTTTGGTAGAGAACTGTCCATGAGAGATTCAGTTCAACAGGTATAAGCTTGCCACTGACGTTATTCGGGCAGTATCAAAAGCAATAGGAGGGTGAGATGAGCAGTAATACCATATGCTTGATGATATCTCTTATTCATTTTCTAGTTGCCTTGTTTATTCTCTGCTGAAATGCTTGATGAAGTTTCCGTCGTCTTATTCTATCGCAACGTAATGTAAGGGGAGTTCCTCATCTTGCACAATGGGGGAGAGTGGAGATGCACGTGGATTTCTTTTCATCGACGCCACTTTCTTTTTTTCTCATTTTCTTTGTGCTGGTATTACTTTCAACTAATATTTCCACAAATTTGCTTTTCTCTATGTACTTTTCGATGCATGGATTGTTCGACCAAAAGAAGAAATACATCGATTTGCACTATCTATTGGATAGATCGCATTTTCATTATCATTAGTTGTGCTTTCTTGATTATCATTTTGATCAATCAGAAGTTAATCGCGTGTAATGGTTTGGGCTGGGGCTACACATTAATCCAACCGATTTGCAATATGATGTGGATAGTTGTTTCTTACGATTTTAAATTGGAAATATTTTTGAACAAGATGCATGAGGTGATGTATATTTTCCATAATGTGGTCATTAGTTTGAATTTTTTAAAGCTTATTTAGTTGCAAGATTTTATAGGAATATAGATAGTAATGAAATATCCATTCCACACGTTCTAATAATCATCATGGCACATCAACATGTACTATGTAAGCTTAAGGCGCATACCTATTTATTGAATGCCTATACGAACATTTCAACAATTATTTTCCAAGCTTCTTGGAGAACAAATGAAATTCTTTCATTTTGAATTGTTATACGGTTGTATGAAAACTCGTTTCTTATTTTGCTTTCTGAAATTTTCTTATTTCTGTGATTAGCATAAATATCAAGCACGATATATATGAATGATGAATTGGACATTTTCGACTTTTAAAAAAAATTGGTCGAATAAATTTTCGACTTGGTACGACGTAGATGTATAATAAGAAGGGGGGAAAAAATACTGCCAATCGAGTGTGTGCTTAGACGGTAAAGATAGTTCAGTTTTTCCCTAGTGGTTTTGGGCTCAAATTGGCGGGAGCGCTCCATGTGTAAAATCATGAATGAACCAGGTAAATTTGAGGGAAATGCACATTTAAGATTACCATAACACCTGATCCTAAACCAAAAATCCTATTAATAAAATTTTTACCACTTTATCTCGATCAAGGGTGAGTATCAAACCCGCTGAAATTCAAGGTCGTTCTCCCCCAGTGGGTCTGCTCATTGTCATCCTCGACCCTTCAAAGGTGGTTACCATACTCACTGGTCTTGCAAGAAGTTGTATTGGCTCCTTTTGGCGTTTGATTCGCTGGAGATGGACCGTCTTCCACAGAATCGTTTAGGCTACGAGATCCCATCTACTTCTTTGGCTGGTACCGATTCACTGGCGAAAACAAGGAGAAGATAAGGGTTGCATCAGCTCCTGCCTTTCCATCACAAGTCTCATATAGTATCTACTGTCAAAAAAACAAAAAAAAGAGAGAGAGAGAGAGAGCTTCGCCCATCACAAGTAGATCTTCACTGGGTTTGGAGTGGGGTTTCATGCATCGAGTCTTCGCGAGACCGCTCGCAGAGAGTAATCCGATATATTGAATTTCGCAATAGCTACAAGTTTCCTGTTGCTGTAGGTTACTATGGGGGGCTGGATGTCATTGAATATTCTCCCCTTGATGGTCGTACAACGGCGCTTTTAGATGGAAAGCCTTCTCTTGTGCTTTCTTATGAATCACATACACGGGGTTCGAATCGGAGAGACCGCTTCATCGTCTCCCATAATCCACAAAGAAAGCTTCAGTGATCATAAGGAGGACTTTTTACGGGCTTTGGAATGGGATTTACAAATCAAGTATTGCCCCCGTTCGCTTTTGCTTTCATGACAAGAACGCCATGAGAATTGAAACGCTGCGCATCTCTTAGAGATGGAATTTTGTGAGAATAATGCTAGATGGGAGTGAAAATTCTAATTTTCCTTATGTTTTTTTGGTCGATTTTCTTTTTTTCTTTTTCTTTTTTCGATATCTGAGGTAGTTCCTCCACTTCCGAAATTCCACTCAATGTCGTTATTTGGATAAACATATCGACAAGTCAATTAGTTATCTGCACTTTCAAAATAATTGGGGGTAGGCCTAGCAATCCCTAATAAGCCCTGCTTCTACCTCACCAAGTGAGAACTCTTTAAGACTGAGGACTGGATAGCCAAAGCCCACCGAAGAAAGACACTGCCGTCCAACCGGATTACGCTACCTTCCTAACTCTTATGGGATTTATTATGTCTAGACTCTGCTAATTCTAGCTTTTGTAAGTCCGTTATTCCATATGAATGAAATCTACCTATTTCAATAAAAAAAAAAAATCAGGTGAGATTAGCCTTGCAGCAAATTCAAATTTAATTCTGCATGGAGCAGTGAATCGGGAAGCGTACATGTCATAATCCTACGAATGACACTTATTAGTAATTTGCAAGAATTATTATAAGGAAATATATTCATTTTTCATGAATAAAGTATTTTGATTTAAGTCTTTTTCTTCTTAGGAGGTGGACAATAGAATAACACAGTTGAAGTGTGATGATCATACGTCTGCAATGCATTATATGTTCCTGGATAGGTCCCATTCTTCTACCCTTTCCTAAGAGTCGATGACTATTCATAGCTTTTATTTTGACACCAAAGAAGAGTTCAATCACGTGATGTGAATTTTTGGGCCGTGGATTGCCACAATAGTTTCTATTGGGGTAAAATAATGACTGTCTTGCCAAATTAGTAATTTTGAACCTACTTTTTGGGCAGGCACTCATTCTCTCTCTCAACATAAGAGCTCTCCCCTGCCCTCTAGTAGCTAATCCCCAACCTTTTTCTTCAAACACTAAATCTTGCCGTTTCATCGAAGGAACAGATCCATATTGCTCACACGCCCCAGTTTCCCCATTCCACAATCCATAAACCAGCAACCTAGTTTCATCATGAATCATGACACCTGTTATCCCACCAAAACACGAAATCCTTAAAACCCAGATCCACATTACCACCAAAATCCCTGCTTCTCGACACCACTTTCCAAAACCATAAACCTTGATTTATCCAGAATCATGACACATGCTCATTACATCTTTACAAACCCCTAAAATTCTTTGTCTTTTTTCAGAGTTTTTACAAATTCTTTTTATAAATCTCAAACCCAATTTCCAGTTTTTCCCATACCATACATGCTCCCTTTCCAGATCTTAGGCTGCCTCCTATGTGCAGCTCCCACTTGCCCAAGGATGTCACCGCAGGACCCAAGCTGAACAACCCCCTGTGTTTCACCTTCACGCCTCCTTCAAACCAAGCTACAATGGATCAAGAGCAATGTTTGAATGCCTTGTGCAACCGGCTAGGCCATTTATGGTCTAGAAAAAAAAAAAAAGCAGTTGCTGATAGATAGTCACAAAAGCAAGTCTAAAGGAGGGAGAACGCACTATTTTTGAACGTCTCTATGGAAGCCCCGATGTTAACTTCCAAGTGTTCTAATCTACTATGAAGAAGCCTAGAAAACTGAAAAGGTAGTGTGTACTCACCTTGATTTGGGTCTATTCTCCTTTGTCTTTGAAACCGTCGAGGAAAAAAAAGAGGATTCTGGATATAGGCCCATGGTCTTTCTCTTGCCACTTGCTAGTTATGCTACCGTGGGAACCAAACTTTGTTCCTTAGTGTAGGTGTGAACAAATCGGACAGATTGGACCGGGCTTGCCTGGATCAAATCGGGACCGATGGTCTGGTCTGATCCAGTTCTCGGTTCCAACCAAACCGGACCGCTAGGACTAGATTGATCAATTTTTTTTAATTTTTCAAAATTAACTCAATATTTACTTGTTTAAAAAAGTCTGATGTGCAATATTCATCACTCAATGAAGCTGGAAAAGGTTCCAACCTAAGTCCTAATTGTGTTGATGCAATGCAAAGGAAATATTTTCTTCAAGAAAATGATCAATGAGCAAGTAATTATGGTGCACTTTTTTTTGTACATGTTACCGGGTCCAATGGAACTGTCCTGGAACCGAACCGGACCGACGGTTTGGTTCTCGATTTCAGCAAATTGGGAACCGAGACCATCGGTTTGGTTCCCGGTTCTTGGGGAGAACCGGGCCAGATCGGAAACCAATTATCCTACCTCAATGTACTCCTTTTGACTTATGTGTCTTTAGCTCCATATTGCGGGGATTCCTGTTGAAGGCAGGACGCCTAAAATGATTAGAAACATTGCGGAGAAAATAGGAAAGTTATTGATATTAAAATCAAAACCAAGGAATATGCATTTGTAGCGGTTTGTAAGGGAAAGATAGTTTTGGATCTATCAAACCCTTTGGAATCAGGAATGACTTATAATTATAAGGGGAAAAGAGTTTTAGATTGATTTCGTTACGAAAGATTACCTACATTCTATTTTCCGTGCGAAAGGATAGGGCATTATGCCCAAAACTGCAAAGAGATACCTTCTAATGAGGAGTGTTTTTCCAAGAATGTGAACATCTTTTTTGGGCCATGGCTAAAAGCTGAATAGAATATAATCAACCCCTTTTAGAGAGCTTTTTATGAGGCGAAGTCAGAAGAGTTTATGGAGGAAGAAGCTATTCTTGAGACCCCTAATATCCCAACTTACTCGACACTATCTATGGGAAATCAAGGGAGAATGAGAAAGCGAGTGGATCAGGCGAAGAGAGGGGAAAGAGGAAAGTGAGTGAGATTGAAGATAATACCTCAGGCGAGGGAACTCTAAATGGTACCAAAAATCCAACAGGTGCCAGACCTCTCCTAATAGACCTCCCTTCATTCCATGCAGCGATACTCTGAGGAAAAACCACAAAAAGTTAGTCGGTAGGGAGACAAAGAAAGGAAAGAAAGCCAATACTCAGTATATGCAACAAAATCAGATTATGTTGCTAGATGAAACCAACATTCTGGAAACCTGTGGACTCCATTGAAGAAGCAAACCTACGAGCATTGGTAGCTTGCCCTAAAAAGCCATCGGATCATAAATGAGCATCCTTGCATGGAACTGTCAAAGGCTAGGTAATCCTTTGACGGTTCAAGCTCTTAGAGCTATTTCGGCTCAAGAAAGGCCCAACTTTATTTTTCTAACCGAGACTAAGAATCAAGAAAGGATGGTTAGTCATGTGAGAAAGAGTTTGAAGTTTTAAAACCAAGAAGTAGTGGACCCCGAATGGTATAGGTGGTGGTCTAGCTATATTATGGAAGGATGAGGTTGAAGTGGAGATCCTCATAGCTACAAGTAACCTATTTGACCTGTGATACAAAGACCCTAAGGGGAAACCTTTTTGGCAATTTTTGTTATGCTTCAGCTACCTATCATGAAAGAGTTAGAGTTTGGGACCAAATTAGACTCTTAGATCCTATAAACAATCTCCCTTGGGTGTGAATTGGGAGATTTCAACGAGACACTATATATCTAGGAGAAAGTGGGAAGAAAGAGGACCGAAAATTTTTGGATGCAATCTTTCAAAGAGCTCATACAAGATTTGGGATGATGGATTCGGAGAGCAAGGGCTGTGTGTACACCTGGCCCAACAATAGAGAAGGCACGAATTTAGTGAAAAAGAGACTTGACAGAGCTCTTTGAAACCTAGAATGGAGAGTCATGTTCACAGGTTGAGGTACACTTGGGTCGGGGTCGGATCATAGCCCCGTCTTGCTGGTTTTAACCACGAAAAGGTGAAGAGGAAGAATTATTCAGATTTGAATCATTTTGGCTGGAAAGTACACGTGTGGACGCGTTAGAAATTTGGGATGAACTCAAAGGGGAAGGAGCAAATTTGGTAGCAAAATCAAAAGCTATTGCTGCTGTCTTGGGAAATGGAGCAAAAAGACCTTCCCAAATAGCCAAAGATAGATCTGAGCTAAAGTCAGAACTTCAAAGGCTCACAAACTCCCAAAACCCACTAGCAGATAGAAAAATCGAGAGAGAGATAGCAGACCAAATTCAAAATTTATGGCGAAGGTAGGAAATGTACTGGAATTAAGATCAAGAGTGAATTGGCTGCGATGGGGAGACAAGAATACTAGATTTTTTCATGCAACAACCATTCAAAGAAGGCAACGAAGTAGAATCTCTATGTTGAAAGTGATAGGGCAAGATGAATGGATTAAAAACGACTCTGTTTTAAAGGAAATGACCCAAAAGTTTTTCACTGACTTATATACCTCGGCGGGTCCTTGAAACTTCGATCCGGTACTAGATCAATGCCTCCCAATGGTACCAATTGAAATGAATGAGGGTTATCAGTGGATATATCCTTTGAAGATGTCCAAAAGTAGTTTTTCGAGATAGGGGCTGAAAAGGCCTAGGGCCCAAGGCCTGATGGGTAAATGGTCTCTTTTACTAGAGAACTGAGAGAATATAAAGATGGGAGTGTTTGAGGAGGTCGAAATTTCTTTGCAGATGGCGTTATAAACCCCGAGCTTAATGCAACACATGTTACCCTTATCCCCAAAGTGAAAAACCCAGAAAGACTAGACCAATTCAGACCTATAAGCCTATGTAACTTTGCCTATAAGATTATATCTAAGGTTTTGGCGAATAGGCTGAAGAAGTGGGTGCTCGAAATCATAGCTGAAGAACAAAGTGCTTTTGTGGAGGACGACAAATCCAAGATAACATCCTCATTGTCCAAGAAATATTGCACCAATTGAGAGTTAGAAAGAGGAAGAAGAAATTCCAAGCCATTCTAAAGCTCGATATGAAAAAGCCTATGATAGGGTTGAATGAGGTTTCTTGGTGGCATGCCTCTTAAAGATGGGCTTTTGTTCATTGTGAGTGGATAGAGTAATGATTTGTGTGAAAATAGCCTCCTTGATTGTAAAATTCAATGACAAGCCCCTCTCCTACTTCAAACCTTCAAGGGGACCCTATAGCTTTGTATCTATTTATCCTTATGGCAAATACTCTCTCATCGCTAATGAAAAAGGTCGTGCATGAAGGGATAATCAGAGGCATTAAAATCTCTAGGCACTGCCCTACACCTTCACATTTGCTATTTGCTGATCACTCTATCTTCTTTTTGGATGGGAGACTGGTGGAATGCCAGAATTTGGCAATGATTTTGAACCAGTACTGTTATGCTATAGGGCAAGAGATAAACCTCAACAAGTCAGGAAATTTTATGGGGCCTAATTGTCTACATCAACTCCAAGATAGCCTTGCAAATGCCCTCAGAGTGCCTAAAATGGGGAAAACAGGGAATTATCTAGGGCTGCCCTCTGATTGGAGGACACAAAAAAATAGATGTTCTTGTGGATAAATGCCAAAGTTGACACGAAACTTGAAGGTTGGAAGGAAAATCTATTTTCAAAGGTCAGGAAAGAGACTTTGATCAAAGCTATAGTTCAAGCTATTCCCCAATACACCATGTCTATCTTTGAAGTCGAATCTCTATTTGCAAATCTATAGAAAGGAGAATGTCCCATTTCTGGTGGAAGAATAGCGATTCGAAAGCAGGATTGCATTGGCAACAATGGGAGCTTTTAAAGACAAGAAAAGACGCTAGGGGTCTAGGCTTTAAGGATATGACTATTTTTAACAAAGAACTGCTTGGTAAGCAGCTCGGAGGCTAGCGCAAAATCAAGATTCCTTATGGAGCAATACTAAAAGCAGTCTACTTCCCTAATGGAAGTTTCCTACAGGCAAAGAAGGTTCTAGACTCCATGGCAGGGAGATGATCTCAAGACTAGAAATGTAGACTATCGGCAAATGCAGAGTCAGTAAATATCGGGGGAATCGCTAGCTGGAAAGTGGAATCGTGAATGGCCTGGCAAATAAACATGAGTCGTTGAAAGTGTCTGAAATGATTTTGACGGCAAGGCAGAATGGAATACAAATGAGGTCAACCGGCTTTTGACAAAGATATAGTGTCAGAAATCCTTTGGATCCCTTTAAACACGTTACCTAGTGAGGACAAGCTGAGATGGACTAAAACTCATTAGGATCTATTCCATAAAAGCAGCTTACAACATGATCAGAGAGTCTGAGACTAAATAGAGTGAGAACGAAGTCTCAACCTCTTTCTATCCTTCGCAAAGACTCTGGAATGGAATATGGAAAACAAATATGCCCCCAAAGATGCAAATTTTCTATAGAGCGTAGCTTAGAATGCCCTACCCTCTAAGAGAACCTATATAAACGAAACATCATTCCCACCCCCCTATGTCTTATTTGCAACCAGTACGTAGAGACAATAGAACACATCCTGCTATTATGCCCTGGACCAAACAGATCTGGGAACAACATTTCACCAATACACAGTGCAACCCGTACCTTCGGATGGACGCCTAGCTCCAAGTGATACTTGAAGACCCGAACTCCTCGCCTTCCTTTGACTTGATCGCATGTATCCTTTAAAGCATCTGGAAGACAAGAAACGGCTTTGTGTTCAGAGGACTGGTGCGACAAGCAGAGCACCAGATTTGTGAGGTGAAGACCCTTATGGAAAACTACTACAAGTGGTGCCCAAAAGATCGAAGCTTTACCGCAAAATGACAGTCCTTACCTCTCAATTGGAACCCTCCGGCCAGATCTGAACTGAAACTCAATATTGATGTGTCGGTTGGAGGTGGGGTGGCTGAAGGAGCGGTGGCTAGTGTGCTTCGCGACTCCGCGGGCTTCTTCTTGATGGATTTGTTGAAAAAATCAAAGACTGCAAACCCTTGGTCGTTGAAGCAAAGGCTCTGGTCGCTAGTCTGCAGTTTCTTAGAGCAAAAAAGGAGATAAGTGTGTTGAAGCTTCTGGCATCCACGAAATCAGATTCACTTGAAGTTGTTCGTGTAATCAATGGTTGTCCTGAACAGTACCAGGAAGTAGAGTCCTTTAATCTGTGAAGCCCACTCATCCTGGCCTAATTTCAAAACGTTTCCGTGGTCCACTGCTAGAGAAAGGTAAATCAGGCAGCAAATTGGGTCGCCAAATGGCATCGAACCAGCTGTATCCCGGCCCTTTAGGCCTCTTTCCCACCCAATTCTCTTTGGGAGTTACTTTGTGCTGATGCCCCTCGATTGAGCCTTTATGTAAGATCTTTTAAGAGTTAGTAATGCAATTTTTTTTTTCGACCAAAAAAAAACTTATTTTTTGGGCTGTGTACACACATATAATATATATGTGTGTCGTGCAAGCCAACATGACAACTAATGATAGAGCTAATGTTACGTTAACAGAAATTAAGGTCATGTCAGCTGAAGATATTTGAATTATTGATTGGATTTTGAAAGATGAAGATCTAGATGGAACAAAACAAAACAGAGGCCATGTCATCTATTGCAGAAAAGTTAATAGATCCCCCATGCCATCATCCCCTTTTTAAATAGTCCGATGTGATTTCTTGTGCATAAAAAGTAGTTTATAACGAGTATCACTTTCTATTTGCAGACCTCGTACAAATATTGTGCAGATATTTGTATGTTGGTTTATTCCATGTTTTTGCTGGCATTTATCGTGGACACCATCATCGGATGATTGGTCTTGTTATGAGGAAAGTTAGGACATAGGAAGGAGATGGGCGCGTCTATCTTTACCAATCTTGCTATCCTAACTACGTTTGGTAGTCAGGATAAAATTTATCATATTGTATGTTTGGTTTCTTTCCAAAATAGGATAAGGCCAAATATATTATGGATATAGCCTAAATTAAAATATTTCATGTAGGGGGTGAGATAAAGGAGAGTAAGGCTTTTTTATTTTTATTTTTATAGCCATGGTATAAAAAGCTATTTTTCTTAAATAACAAACTTCTTATGTTGATAAAATTCCAATAATAATTAAATATCAGCGAAATTTACATTCCGAATAAGAAAGAAAATTAAACAAAAAAAAAAGATAACAATAATTTTAGTTTTTTATTATTCCTAATTTTATTTATATATGTGTATTTCTTTTTATTCTATAATGTGGTAGTTTATCACATATTTTCATTATTCCCCCGTAGTCCTATAGTTCACATCAAAGCTTCACAAACTACTAATCTTTTTGGAATTGAGAAGGTGAATGATCATGCTCTCTCTCTTACTAGATTTGACATTTGCTACTGATCTATATCGTCAACATCGCCATAGCCCATTTACAGTTTTTTGTCATAATCGAAAAAACTTGGTAGCTCTCAGATGCTGTAATGAGGTACTTCGTTATTTAAGGTTTAGATCCTAAGATACTCATGGATTGATTGCGGGAGGTTGTCTCTATTTGTGCATTTGTATTTTCATTAGGAGGGTATCACGAGAGACTCTTGCCATCTCCATTTGCATATTTGAGGATTTTTTTACACCGATATGTGATTTCTATCAAAAATTGGCCTTATTAATCTGATTTATGGACACTGGAGATGATATGGTAAAGTTCTTGGTTAGAAATCCAAAGAGTTGAGCACAACCTTAATTTCTAAGACGTTCAAATATTTGTTTATTGTGATGTTTCATTTATAATAAACAATAACACTTACTTAATTAGGTAGTAGATATATATATATATAGATACACACTAGAAAGTATCAATCTTTTCATTTTTTTTTGTAAGCTGAAAATGTTATTAATCCATATTCTTTTTTTTCCCGATGGGCTTGATGAGTATATGTGGCCACACCTCCTCAATGAGCTTGCAATTAGGTTATGGCATTTTCAATCGATACTATGTATATGCAATCCAATTTAATTAGTTAATTTTTTGTACTGCCACATAGAGAATTGGCCCACATTAAAGTGTGATTAAACATTGTTACAAAATTTGGACTTACAGCTAAATGTCAATGTCTAATTTAATTATATGATTACCTGCTCAATTAAGATTATTCACAGTTCAGATCACACGCCGTTTGAAGCAACTGCATTTATTAGATTGGCTCAAATATTAAATAAGATGCAAAGTTTCCTTATTTTGAAGTTAGGAAATTGACTTAATCAATTTATTTTCGGTCATGACACACTTCACCTTCAGAATAACAAGGGGTTGAAACACATTTGGCACACTAACTAAATGAAAGTACAGAAAAACATGACAGCCAGATGGTAACTACAGAATAATGCTGATTTGATCCAAATTAGCAAATTAATGATGTTACCAGAGTTTGGTTTCTTAATTTCAAGAAATAATGCTAAAAAATCCATTAATTTTATAAAATTTATATATTAATTGATGTGACAGATTCTTATTAGTTACGAATGTGACTCACCTGTATAAAGTCACATGTAATATGCCACATTACTTAGAAATTAAGACCGACAATTCTTGATACAACTCAATTGCACGATTACTGCACGTAATTAAATAGGTTCCCATTTAGCATAAGTGGGTGGGTGTCATAAATCGTGTGCGGTTGATGCACTTAAAGTTGTTTAGACACAATCTACATTAAACTAGTTTATGACACGACAAGTGTTCCTCTGTCCCGAAGCGCTCTTCCCATGATTGGGATGGAAGCTGGCAGCATCCATGAAATAACATGCAACTCTATTATGAATTGCGACGTCAATATCATAAATGATTTTTTCGGCAATGTAGTTCTCAGCGGAGGCTCTACAGATGTTTCCTGGCATTACTGATACAATGAGCAAAGAAGAAATTGGCTTAATTAATTTCAAGAAATAATGCTAAAAAATCCATAAATTTTATAAAATTAATATATTAATTGATGTGATGGATTCTTATTAATTACTAATATAACTCACCTGCATAATGTCACATGTAATTTGCCACATTCCATAGAAATTAAGATCGACATTTCTCGGAGACGGGATTTGAAGCCGTGACCTCAAGGTTACGGGTTCCACTTTGACTCACTTGCATAGGTTGCTTTCAAATGCACTTTTGTCTTTCCCGATTTGGGAAAAGAACGAAAGAGGAGGAGGGTCACTGTCGTTTTTTTCTCTGAGTGCATATGTGGATTTTGAAGACGGAGTATGATAAATCAGGGACATCGATTGTTTAGAGAAAATGCTTCTAGTTGTTGAGTAGGAATCGGCAAACGCCTAAGAGATTCTTTTATCACGGAGAGGTTTTCATCTGCAGAAAATCTTTTTTTTTTTAGTTTCCAACTTTTCAGTGTTCTTCCCCGTGATTCAAGACTATTTCAAGGTAAATAAGAAACGTAGATGCCACGCCATGATTCTCATTTCTGAGAAATTACACTCACTGATCAGTGTATAAGAAATGTAGAAACCTGCTTAACCCGTTCAGACACGAATCGGCATTTTTGTTTTCAAATTAACATGTTCAAACATGTTGTGAAAAGAGGTGAATGTATCCTATTATTTCACCTTCCTTTGGTTAGCTTTCTTCAACCTTCTTTGTTATTTGTTTGCACGAATATTGCACGGATACTGCACGTAATTCAATAGGTTTCTGTTTAGTGTAAATGGGTCGGTGTCATAAACGCAATGACAAGAGGAAAATCGTGTCTTGAGCTATCGACCCACTCAAGACAGTTTAGACATGAATCAACACGTTTAAACTCGTTTATGACGAGGCAATATCATATCATACGCGTGTTGGCTCGCTTAACATGTTCCGACACGAATTGGCACGCACAAGTTAACATGTTGAAACGTGTTAGCATGAGTTATGTGTGCAAACGTATTTTACGCGTTTCAGGATAGTCTTTATTGTATATAGTTATGTACATGAGACCTTTGTTTCATTGTCTTAGGAGTTGGTGGTCATTTCCTCTCAAATATGTAGTTAAGGCGTGGTAATACTTGCGAAGATTAGTAGCGCCAATTACACTTCTCGTTAACAATTGAGAGAGGAGCTTCTAACTGAGACTCTGAATCAGAAATATGATAAGCCAAAAGCATTATATTTATTTTCGCTTATCATGAAAGGAATTTTAATTGAAATAAACACTTTCTTTTCACCAAAACTGCACTGGATAAAGTGAATATGAGATACAAGCTTGGGAATCCAAAGCTTTACTTGCTAGTAATCCAACAAGCGAATTGTCCCCCTAGTTCGACAACCACCTCACCTCGACCTCGACCTCGACCTCTTGCTGGAGGGATTATTTGGCTTGTCCCTCAAGATTGACGACCTGACCTCTTGCCCGAGGGATTGTTTGGCTTGTACCTAGAGGTCCACTTGCACCTCGAGGTGGACGACCTCGACGTCGACCTCGACCCCTGCTCGAGGGAAATGGCATGACCTTATTAAGAAATTACAGGTTAAATCTTCATCTCAGATTGAGGGCATCTCCTGGCATTTCCTTTTGTTGCACCCCAATATGTATTTATTTCATGGCATTGAAGCTCTTAAGGATAATTCCTCTAGTGACTTCCAAAACGAGTGCGGTCGTTTTTCTGGGGGATCTTCACCTTTTTCCGATCAAGATCATGGTTGGCAAGTGTCTGATTGCGATAGCAACGTCTTCCACGTCAGCTAATGCCGGTGGATTATTTAACTGAAGGAGAACATTGAGTTGATTTATATATATATATATATATATATATATATAGTTAATACCGCAAAAACTCTAAACTCGTGCACCTATAATAAATTTATTTCAAATTATTTTTTTAACAACGAAAAACTTCAAACTGGTACACTCGTCACAAATTTATCTCAAATTATTTTTTTTTACCACCAAAACCCAAATGGTATATTTGTGATAAATTTAACTTAAACTAATTTTTTTATATTATACGTATGACAAATTTACCCTTTGTTAAATTGAGTTAATACCATGAAAAATCATAAATTGATACACCTATAACAAATAAAGAGTAAAAATCCTAAACTGATATCCCCTTGTGAATTGCACGTACCATTCAACTCAGTAATTTGACATTAAATTTAACAAAAATTAATGAAAGATAAATTTATCACAAATGTACCAGTACGGGTTAAATTTGTCACAAGTATACGAGTTTGTGACTTTTTGTGGTAAAAAAATAGTTTGAGATAAATTTATCATAGATGTACCAATTTGGGGTGTTGGTAATATTAATCCTTATAAAAATTGAAGGATCAGATCGAAGAAAAGAAGTTTTGGATCAATATTAAAAAACATTATGGGTGAAAGATTTTGATCCCATACTTACTCGTATACTTGTTTAATTTATACAAGGACAAACGTCACCAAAAATGCCAAACTACACCCAATGTGAAACATTACCCTAAATTTTTTTTCGCAATGCCAAATATTTCAAATTTATACTTATGTAGCACGTTTATCTTCCGCCTATATTTCATCAATGATCATTGTTTCAAATTTGCTCATACGAACGCCAGAAAACAAATATGTAGACATGGAAAAACGTTGTTTCAACTGAAAAATCATCAAATAGAATTTTGATGAAAGGTAAATATGTCACGTGGATAGAAAAATTTTAGGATAAATATATCACGGTAAAAGTTTAGGTAAAAATATTTAAATACTTTGAAATTTTTTTAGCCTTATTTAGTGGGCCTTTACAAATTAGCCCACTACAAGGGCGGAATTGGAATTTCGCCCTGAAAGTGCTCTGGATAGAGTCTCGTTCCTTCTCCATCGATGCTCGTCCCACCGCGAAACGGGTAAAGCGAAGAAGTAATCCCGCTTCTGCAACACACACTCTCTCTCTCTGCGCGAAGATGAGCATGCCCTCGACGCTCTCCATGGGCCATTGCCATCCTCACTCCTCTCTCTCTCTCTCCAGACTCTCTTCTTCCTTCCTCCTCCAGACAGCCCAGATTCTCCCTCCGGATCCCCGATGTCCCCCGGAGCGACCCGCCCATCGTGGTCTCGCCGTCGCCATGAGCATGGAGGCCGGAATCGGCGTCATGGGCACGAAGCTGGGCATGATGAGCTACTTCGAGCCCGACGGCACGGTGGTCCCCGTCACCGTGGTCGGCTTCCGGGAGGGCAACATCGTGACCCAGGTGAAGACTCAGGCCACCGACGGGTACGACGCCGTCCAGGTCGGTTACCGGCGGGTCAGGGACCGGAAGCTCACGAAGCCCGAGATGGGCCACCTCCAGAAGGCGGGGGCGATCCCGATGAGGCACCTGCAGGAGTTCCGGCTCCAGTCCGTGGACGGGTTCGAGCCCAACCAGCGGCTCGTGATGGACGAGATCTTCAAGGAGGGTGACCTCGTGGACGTCTCTGGGACCACCATTGGCAAGGGATTTCAAGGTTATTTCCCCTCTCTCTCCCAAGATTTTTGAAGTGCTATCCGTTTGAATTGAATGTGATATGGCAATGCCTCTTTTGATATGCGAATACAGCTCCTTGAAGGTGTCAGTGCGGATGACTGAAGCTGTTAGTTTTTCATGAGTGTTTCTTCTCTGGGTTTTTTTCTTCGGTTTGTAATGAGTGCTTATCTTGTTCAAGAATCAGCAATGCAGCTGATTTTTTCAATAAGGTCGCATGAACTTGAAATTACTTTATGACATGTCAATCTGAAGAGGAATTCAGATGCAATTCGCTTGCAAATATTACAATGACAATGTGCTGTTGTTCGTTGAGCTCTTGAGTATGTTCCTGCCAGCTTAAGCACTGGAGTCATCCTCTTTCTGAAAAGTTACAGAAAACTTGCCACAATTGCAATCTCAGCTAAATTAATTTCATAGTATCCGTGGATGCAATCTCCCACCCAACTTACCCAACATGTCAAACAATGTTTCTTGTTCATTAACCTCTTGATAATGTGCCTGGTCAGTTAAACACTGATGGAGTCACCATCTTCACCTTAAAGTGTTAGCTTGGTGGGGAATTGAGGCAGACATTTCATTCATCTATTTGATTTTGAAAGTGCAAATAGCTATACTGAACTGATAGACAGGAGGATACCCGGGGGCTTGTTTGATGCTTCTGAGGAACAAGGCAGGGTGCCTTTTAGTCGTTGCAAGTTTTAATCACCTTGAATGTGAGCCTTCGATCTGATTATGAAGGGAAGAGATGTTCAAGCATATGTCCAGTCCAGTTCTCCAAAGTTTTTGGCTTAAGTTTCGCAGGTTTTGCTTCTGTTAGTGACCCAAGGGAAGGGCTTTTGACCATCTGCCCTGTGGTTGTCTGACTTGAGTGTCAATAATCATCTGGTGAGGTTTCAAACAGTTCTTGGTTGTACTGTTTTGTCTGCTCGTCTTTGTCCAGTTATTATGGATTGGACAATCTTCCTGTAGCATCAGTAGTTGTTCTTGCATTACTGTAGAAGATGTCAGTTTGGAAGACCACATAATGCTGAATCTTTTGAATGATTGCCATTTAATCTGGATTTTGGGGAGTTGCTAATCTTTTCTTGCAGCAGTGGACTCAATAATTAGGTAGGAAGTGGGGTGTGGGAGGTGGTAAGATAAGTTTATGGGAGGCTAGATGAAAACTGATATGCATAAGATTTCCTTGAAAAAAATTACAAGGTAAGCTTAGTACACATATAGTTGTTAAGGGGGGCGGGGGCAGCCATTACCTGGCCCCTTTAGATTCATCATTATTTTCTTGAACTGAGCTTTGACAAATATATATATATATATATATATATATATGTATATTATGGTCAAGACAAAGATACTATTTGGGAGTATACTGTTTATGTGGTGTTTAGTTCCCTTAAATCTGTTGGTTGTTTTGTGAATGATGACTTCTTTTAATCTACAGAAGATTAAAAGAAGTCATCATTCACAAAACAACCAACAGATTTAAGGGAACTAAAACACCACATAAACAGTATACTCCCAAATAGTATCTTGTCTTGACCATAATATACATATACATAATATATATATATATATATTTGTCAAAGCTCAGTTCAAGAAAATAATGATGAATCTAAAGGGGCCAGGTAATGGCTGCCCCCGCCCCCCTTAACAACTATATGTGTACTAAGCTTACCTTGTAATTTTTTTCAAGGAAATCTTATGCATATCAGTTTCATCTAGCCTCCCATAAACTTATCTTACCACCTCCCACACCCCACTTCCTACCTAATTATTGAGTCCACTGCTGCAAGAAAAGATTAGCAACTCCCCAAATCCAGATTAAATGGCAATCATTCAAAAGATTCAGCATTATGTGGTCTTCCAAACTGACATCTTCTACAGTAATGCAAGAACAACTACATGATGCTACAGGAAGATTGTCCAATCTATAATAACTGGACAAAGACGAGCAGACAAAACAGTAACAACCAAGAACTGTTTGAAACCTCACCAGATGATTATTGACACTCAAGTCAGACAACCACAGGGCAGATGGTCAAAAGCCCCTCCCTTGGGTCACTAACAGAAGCAAAACCTGCGAAACTTAAGCCAAAAACTTTGGAGAACTGGACTGGACATATGCTTGAACATCTCTTCCCTTCATAATCAGATCGAAGGCTCACATTCAAGGTGATTAAAACTTGCAACGACTAAAAGGCACCCTGCCTTGTTCCTCAGAAGCATCAAACAAGCCCCGGGTATCCTCCTGTCTATCAGTTCAGTATAGCTATTTGCACTTTCAAAATCAAATAGATGAATGAAATGTCTGCCTCAATTCCCCACCAAGCTAACACTTTAAGATGAAGATGGTGACTCCATCAGTGTTTAACTGACCAGGCACATTATCAAGACGTTAATGAACAAGAAACATTGTTTGACATGTTGGGTAAGTTGGGTGGGAGATTGCATCCACGGATACTATGAAATTAATTTAGCTGAGATTGCAATTGTGGCAAGTTTTTCTGTAACTTTTCAGAAAGAGGATGACTCCAGTGCTTAAGCTGGCAGGAACATACTCAAGAGCTCAACGAACAACAGCACATTGTTCATTGTAATATTTGCAAGCGAATTGCATCTGAATTCCTCTTCAGATTGACATGTCATAAAGTAATTTCAAGTTCATGCGACCTTATTGAAAAAATCAGCTGCATTGCTGATTCTTGAACAAGATAAGCACTCATTACAAACCGAAGAAAAAACACCCAGAGAAGAAACACTCATGAAAAACTAACAGCTTCAGTCATCCGCACTGACAACCTTTCAAGGAGCTGTATTCGCATATCTAAAAGAGGCATTGCCATATCACATTCAATTCAAACGGATAGCACTTCAAAAATCTTGGGGAGAGAGAGGGGAAATAACCTTGAAATCCCTTGCCAATGGTGGTCCCAGAGACGTCCACGAGGTCACCCTCCTTGAAGATCTCGTCCATCACGAGCCGCTGGTTGGGCTCGAACCCGTCCACGGACTGGAGCCGGAACTCCTGCAGGTGCCTCATCGGGATCGCCCCCGCCTTCTGGAGGTGGCCCATCTCGGGCTTCGTGAGCTTCCGGTCCCTGACCCGCCGGTAACCGACCTGGACGGCGTCGTACCCGTCGGTGGCCTGAGTCTTCACCTGGGTCACGATGTTGCCCTCCCGGAAGCCGACCACGGTGACGGGGACCACCGTGCCGTCGGGCTCGAAGTAGCTCATCATGCCCAGCTTCGTGCCCATGACGCCGATTCCGGCCTCCATGCTCATGGCGACGGCGAGACCACGATGGGCGGGTCGCTTCCGGGGGACATCGGGGATCCGGAGGGAGAATCTGGGATGGTCTGGAGGAGGAAGGAAGAAGAGAGTCTGGAGAGAGAGAGAGAGGAGTGAGGATGGCAATGGCCCATGGAGAGCGTCGAGGGCATGCTCATCTTCGCGCAGAGAGAGAGAGTGTGTGTTGCAGAAGCGGGATTACCTTCTTCGCTTTACCCGTTTCGCGGTGGGACGAGCATCGATGGAGAAGGAACGAGACTCTATCCAGAGCACTTTCAGGGCGAAATTCCAATTCCGCCCTTGTAGTGGGCTAATTGTGTAAAGGCCCATTAAATAAGGCTAAAAAAATTTCAAAGTATTTAAATATTTTTACCTAAACTTTTACCGTGATATATTTATCCTAAAATTTTTCTATCCACGTGACATATTTACCTTTCATCAAAATTTTATTTGATGATTTTTCAGTTGAAACAACGTTTTTCCATGACTACATATTTGTTTTCTGGCGTTCGTATGAGCAAATTTGAAACAATGATCATTGATGAAATATAGGCGGAAGATAAACGTGCTACATAAGTATAAATTTGAAATACTTGACATTGCGAAAAAAAATTTAGGGTAATGTTTCACATTGGGTGTAGTTTGGCATTTTTGGTGACGTTTGTCCTTGTATAAATTAAACAAGTATACGAGTAAGTATGGGATCAAAATCTTTCACCCATAATGTTTTTTAATATTGATCCAAAACTTCTTTTCTTCAATCTGATCCTTCAATTTTTATAAGGATTAATATTACCAAGCACCCCAAATTGGTACATCTATGATAAATTTATCTCAAACTATTTTTTTACCACAAAAAGTCACAAACTCGTATACTTGTGACAAATTTAACCTGTACTGGTACATTTGTGATAAATTTATCTTTTATTAATTTTTTATTAAATTTAATGTCAAATTACTGAGTTGAATGGTACGTGCAATTCACAAAGGGATATCAGTTTAGGATTTTTACTCTTTATTTGTTATAGGTGTATCAATTTTTGATTTTTCATGGTATTAACTCAATTTAACAAAGGGTAAATTTGTCATACGTATAATATAAAAAAAATTAGTTTAAGTTAAATTTATCACAAATATACCAATTTGGGTTTTTGGTGGTAAAAAAAATAATTTGAGATAAATTTGTGACGAGTGTACCAGTTTGAAGTTTTTCGTTGTTAAAAAAATAATTTGAAATAAATTTATTATAGGTGCACGAGTTTAGAGTTTCTTGCGGTATTAACTTATATATATATATATATATATATATATAATCAACTCAATGTTCTCCTTCAGTTAAATAATCCACCGGCATTAGCTGACGTGGAAGACGTCGCTATCGCAATCAGACACTTGCCAACCATGATCTTGATCGGAAAAAGGTCAAGATCCCCCAGAAAAACGACCGCACTCGTTTTGGAAGTCACTAGAGGAATTATCCTTAAGAGCTTCAATGCCATGAAATAAATACAAATTGGGGTGCAACAAAAGGAAATGCCAGGAGATGCTCTCAATCTGAGATGAAGATTTAACCTGTAATTTCTTAATAAGGTCATGCCATTTCCCTCGAGCATGGGGTCGAGGTCGACGTCGAGGTCGTCCACCTCGAGGTACAAGCGACCTCTAGGTACAAGCCAAACAATCCCTCGGGCAAGAGGTCAGGTCGTCAATCTTGAGGGACAAGCCAAATAATCCCTCCAGCAAGAGGTCGAGGTCGAGGTCGAGGTGGTTGTCGAACTAGGGGGACAATTCGCTTGTTGGATTACTAGCAAGTAAAGCTTTGGATTCCCAAGCTTGTATCTCATATTCACTTTATCCAGTGCAGTTTTGGTGAAAAGAAAGTGGTTATTTCAATTAAAATTCCTTTCATGATAAGCGAAAATAAATATAATGCTTTTGGCTTATCATATTTCTGATTCAGAGTCTCAGTTAGAAGCTCCTCTCTCAATTGTTAACGAGAAGTGTAATTGGCGCTACTAATCTTTGCAAGTATTACCACGCCTTAACTACATATTTGAGAGGAAATGACCACCAGCTCCTAAGACAATGAAACAAAGGTCTCAATCAAGTACATAACTATATACAATAAAGACTATCCTGAAACGCGTAAACTACGTTTGCACACAACAACTCATGCTAACACGTTTCAACATGTTAACTTGTGCGTGCCAATTCGTGTCGGAACATGTTAAGCGAGCCAACACGCGTATGATATGATATTGCCTCGTCATAAACGAGTTTAAACGTGTTGATTCATGTCTAAACTGTCTTGAGTGGGTCGATAGCTCAAGACACGATTTCCCTCTTGTCATTGCGTTTATGACACCGACCCATTTACACTAAACAGAAACCTATTGAATTACGTGCAGTATCCGTGCAATATTCGTGCAAACAAATAACAAAGAAGGTTGAAGAAAGCTAACCAAAGGAAGGTGAAATAATAGGATACATTCACCTCTTTTCACAAACATGTTTGAACATGTTAATTTGAAAACAAAAATGCCGATTCGTGTCTGAACGGGTTAAGCAGGTTTCTACATTTCTTATACACTGATCAGTGAGTGTAATTTCTCAGAAATGAGAATCATGGCGTGGCATCTACGTTTCTTATTTACCTTGAAATAGTCTTGAATCACGGGGAAGAACACTGAAAAGTTGGAAACTAAAGAAAAAAAAAGATTTTCTGCAGATGAAAACCTCTCCGTGATAAAAGAATCTCTTAGGCGTTTGCCGATTCCTACTCAACAACTAGAAGCATTTTCTCTAAACAATCGATGTCCCTGATTTATCATACTCCGTCTTCAAAATCCACATATGCACTCAGAGAAAAAAACGACAGTGACCCTCCTCCTCTTTCGTTCTTTTCCCAAATCGGGAAAGACAAAAGTGCATTTGAAAGCAACCTATGCAAGTGAGTCAAAGTGGAACCCGTAACCTTGAGGTCACGGCTTCAAATCCCGTCTCCGAGAAATGTCGATCTTAATTTCTATGGAATGTGGCAAATTACATGTGACATTATGCAGGTGAGTTATATTAGTAATTAATAAGAATCCATCACATCAATTAATATATTAATTTTATAAAATTTATGGATTTTTTAGCATTATTTCTTGAAATTAATTAAGCCAATTTCTTCTTTGCTCATTGTATCAGTAATGCCAGGAAACATCTGTAGAGCCTCCGCTGAGAACTACATTGCCGAAAAAATCATTTATGATATTGACGTCGCAATTCATAATAGAGTTGCATGTTATTTCATGGATGCTGCCAGCTTCCATCCCAATCATGGAAGGTCGGAAGAGCGCTTCGGGACAGAGGAACACTTGTCGTGTCATAAACTAGTTTAATGTAGATTGTGTCTAAACAACTTTAAGTGCATCAACCGCACACGATTTATGACACCCACCCACTTATGCTAAATGGGAACCTATTTAATTACGTGCAGTAATCGTGCAATTGAGTTGTATCAAGAATTGTCGGTCTTAATTTCTAAGTAATGTGGCATATTACATGTGACTTTATACAGGTGAGTCACATTCGTAACTAATAAGAATCTGTCACATCAATTAATATATAAATTTTATAAAATTAATGGATTTTTAGCATTATTTCTTGAAATTAAGAAAACCAAACTCTGGTAACATCATTAATTTGCTAATTTGGATCAAATCAGCATTATTCTGTAGTTACCATCTGGCTGTCATGTTTTTCTGTACTTTCATTTAGTTAGTGTGCCAAATGTGTTTCAACCCCTTGTTATTCTGAAGGTGAAGTGTGTCATGACCGAAAATAAATTGATTAAGTCAATTTCCTAACTTCAAAATAAGGAAACTTTGCATCTTATTTAATATTTGAGCCAATCTAATAAATGCAGTTGCTTCAAACGGCGTGTGATCTGAACTGTGAATAATCTTAATTGAGCAGGTAATCATATAATTAAATTAGACATTGACATTTAGCTGTAAGTCCAAATTTTGTAACAATGTTTAATCACACTTTAATGTGGGCCAATTCTCTATGTGGCAGTACAAAAAATTAACTAATTAAATTGGATTGCATATACATAGTATCGATTGAAAATGCCATAACCTAATTGCAAGCTCATTGAGGAGGTGTGGCCACATATACTCATCAAGCCCATCGGGAAAAAAAAAGAATATGGATTAATAACATTTTCAGCTTACAAAAAAAAATGAAAAGATTGATACTTTCTAGTGTGTATCTATATATATATATATATATATATATATATATATATATCTACTACCTAATTAAGTAAGTGTTATTGATTATTATAAATGAAACATCACAATAAACAAATATTTGAACGTCTTAGAAATTAAGGTTGTGCTCAATTCTTTGGATTTCTAACCAAGAACTTTACCATATCATCTCCAGTGTCCATAAATCACATTAATAACGCCAATTTTGATAGAAATCACATATCGGTGTAAAAAAATCCTCAAATACACAAATGGAGATGGCAAGAGTCTCTCGTGATACCCTCCTAATGAAAATACAAATGCACAAATAGAGACAACCTCCCGCAATCAATCCATGAGTATCGTACGATCTAAACCTTAAATAATGAAGGACCTCATTACAGCATCTGAGAGCTACCAAGTTTTTTCGATTATGACAAAAAACTGTAAATGGGCTATGGCGATGTTGACGATATAGATCAGTAGCAAATGTCAAATCTAGTAAGAGAGAGAGAGCGCATGATCATTCACCTTCTCAATTCCAAAAAGATTAGTAGTTTGTGAAGCTTTGATGTGAACTATAGAGCTATGGGGGAATAATGAAAATATGTGATAAACTACCACATTATAGAATAAAAAGAAATACACATATATAAATAAAATTAGGAATAATAAAAACTAAAATTATTGTTATTTTTTTTTTGTTTAATTTTCTTTCTTATTCGGAATGTAAATTTCGATGATATTTAATTATTATTGGAATTTTATCAACATAAGAAGTTAGTTATTTAAGAAAAATAACTTTTTATAACATGGATCTAAAAATAAAAATAAAAAAGCCTTACTCTCCTTTATCTCACCCCCTACATGAAATATTTTAATTTAGGCTATATCCATATTATATTTGGCCTTATCCTATTTTGGAAATAAACCAAACATATGATAAGATAAATTTTATCCTGACTATCAAACGTAGTTAGGATAGCAAGATTGGTAAAGATAGACGCGCCCATCTCCTTCCTAAGTCCTAACTTTCCTTATAACAAGACCGATCATCCGATGATGGTGTCCACGATAAATGCCAGCAAAAACATGGAATAAACCAACATACAAATATCTGCACAATATTTGTACGAGGTCTACAAATAGAAAGCGATGCTCGTTATAAACTACTTTTTATGCACAAGAAATCACGTCGGACTATTTAAAAAGGGAATGATGGCATGGGGGATCTATAAACTTTTCTTTAATAGATGACATGGCCTCTGAACTTTTGTTTTGTTCCATCTAGATCTTGATCTTTCAAAATCCAATCAATAATTCAAATATCTTCAGCTGACATGACCTTAATTTCTTTTAACGTAACATTAGCTCTATCATTAGATGTCATGTTGGCTTCCACGTACACATATATATTATATGTGTGTGTGCACACGGCCCCAAAAATAAGTTTTTTTTTGGCCGAAAAAAAAAATTGCATTACTAACTCTTAAAAGATCTTACATAAAGGCTCAATCGAGGGGCATCAGCACAAAGTAACTCCAAAGAGAATTGGTGGGAAGAGGCCAAAGGGCCGGAGAGGGCCTTAATAGTTGGTTAGTTCGCTTTCTTTGGCTATCCGAGGGGTATTTTGGGTGGGAATGAAACCAATGTTGCTGCAAAATACTGTGTTTACCTTTCTCAGGTAGTGGACCACGGAAATGTTTTGATTCCAGGTGGATGTTGGGCTTCACAGATTAAAGACTCTACTTCCTGTATTGCTCAGGACAGCCATTGACCTAAACGAACAACTCAATTGAATCTAATTCCATGGATGCAGAAGCTTCAACACACTTATCTCCTTTTTTGGGGCTTTTAAACGAAAATGGTTAAAAATTTTAAAGTTTTTACCAATTTGGGTTTTCTTAGGTAAATTTACGAAAACGGGCTCGTTCGGTATGGGAGATGCTGAGCATGTCGTGCTGACAGCATCCTCCTTTTCGGCTCTTCTGGAGTCCGAAACAAAGGGGGGCGGGAAACGGGCGGGGCGCGGCTCCCTCTCCAACTATAGAGGGGAGGCTCCCCTTCCAATGAAAATTTAAAAAATTAGAAAAAAAATAAACTAATAATTAGGAAAATTAAAAAAAAATCATAAAAAATTTGAGAAAAAATTTGAGAAGAATTCATGACTTTTCGTAAAAAAAATTTCAGAAGAATGTAAAAAATTAGGATTTATGTTATTATTTTTCATTCATTCATTATATGACGATTGTATCCCTGGTGAGTAAAGCATCTAAGAAACTTATGGCGATATTTATGAAATTTATCGGTTTCATTTGTAGACATGGCACAAAGAAAATATATTCGATCGGGACCTGAGAATATTCGAACCAAACTTTCACAATAGAATTTTGTACAATTTTTTTAGGATGATTTTTATTTTCATTTTTCCTAATTTTTCTATTATCTGAAAACTTCTTATTATTACAAACAGATCATATTAATACATGTTTCTGATAATCATATTTAATTAACCTATAAAATTTCAAATATATGATGAAAATACATTTAATGCACATAAAATTTTTCCTCAGACATGTCTCGACATGCAAAATAAAGATATTTGTATCGTAAAAGAAGATATTTTGCGAATAAACCATAGAATTTTTGGAATGTTTTTATTTTTTAATTATTTTTTCCAATTCTTTTTTAATTTTTTCTATTCTTTGGGATAATTTTTATTATTATATAATTTATTAAAGGTATTAGGGTCATAAAGGCCTTGTTCGGCACCAAAAGTGCGAACTAGCCCTTGTTCGGCTCCTTAAGTGCAGAACAAGCCCTTTGTTCGGCAATTTGGGATGCCGAACAAACCCCATTTTTCGTATTTTTTTCTGCATGCAGACCCAAATCGGTAAAAAATAAAAAATTTTTAACCTATTCTCGTAAAAAGCCTCCTTTTTTGCTCTAAGAAACTACAGACCAGCGACTAGAGCCTTTTCTTCAACGACCAAGGGTTTGCAGTCTTTGATTTTTTTTGGCAAATCCATCAAGAAGAAGCCCGCTAGAGTCGCGAAGCACACTAGCCACTGCTCCTTCAGCCACCCCACCTCCAATCGACACATCAATATTGAATTTCAGTTCAGATATGGCCGGAGGGTTCCAATTAAGAGGTAAGGACTGTCGTTTTGCGGTAAAGCTTCGATCTTTTGGGCACCACTTGCAGTAGTTTTCCATAAGGGTCTTCGCCTCACAGATCTGGTGCTTTGCTCGTGCACCAGTCCTCTGAACACAAAGCCGTTTCTTGTCTTCTAGATGCTTCAAAGGATACACGTGATCAAGTCAAAGGAAGGCGAGGAGTTCGGGTCTTCAAGTATCACTTGGAGCTAGGCGTCCATCCGAAGGTACGGGTTGCACTGTGTATTGGTGAACTGTTGTTCCCAGATCTGTTTGGTCCAGGGCATAATAGCAGGATGTGTTCTGTTGTCTCTACGTACTGGTTGCAAATAAGACATAGGGGGTGGGGAATGATGTTTCGTTTATATAGGTTCTCTTTAGAGGGTAGGGCATTCTGAGCTACGCTCTATAGAAAATTTGCATCTTTGGGGGCATATTTGTTTTCCATATTCCATTCCAGAGTCTTCGCGAAGGATAGAAAGAGGTTGAGACTTCGTTATCACTCTATTTAGTCTCAGACTCTCTGATCATGTTGTAAGCTGCTTTTATGGAATAGATCCTTAATCGAGTTTTAGTCCATCTCAGCTTGTCCTCACTAGGTAACGTGTTTAAAGGGATCCAAAGGATTTCTGACACTATATCTTTGTCAAAAGCCGATTGACCTCATTTGTATTCCATTCTATCTTTTCCGTCAAGATCAGTTCAGACACTTTCAACGACTCATGTTTATTTGCGGAGCCATTCATGATTCCACTTTCCAGCTGGCGATCCCCCCTATATTTACCACCTCCATATTGCTGATAGTCCACATTTCTAGTCCTGAGATCATCTCCCTGCCATGGAGAATGCTCTGCCAACCCATGAAGGTCTAGAACCTTCCTTTGCCTGTAGGAAACTTCTGTTAGGGAAGTAGACTTCTTTTAGTATACTGCTCCATAAGGAATCTTGATTTTGCGCTAGACGCTTAGCGTCTTTCTGTCTTTAAAAGCTCCCATTGTTGCCAATGCAATCCTGCTTTCGAATCGCTATTCTTCCACCAGAAATTGAATATTCTCCTTTCTATAGATTTGCAAATAGAGATTCAGACTTCAAAGATAGACATGGTGTATTGGGGAATAGCTTGAACTATAGCTTTGATCAAAGTCTCTTTCCTGACCTTTGAAAATAGATTTTCCTTCCAACCTTCAAGTTTCGTGTCAACTTTGGCATTTATCCACAAGAACATCTATTGTTTTGTGTCCCTCCAATCAGAGGGCAGCCAAGATAATTCCCTGTTTTCCCCCCATTTTAGGCACTCTGAGGGCATTTGCAAGGCTATCTTGGAGTTGATGTAGACAATTAGGCCCCATAAAATTTCCTAACTTGTTGAGGTTTATCTCTTGCCCTATAGCATAACAGTACTAGTTCATAATCATTGCCAAATTCTGGCATTCCACCGGTCTCCCATCCAAAAAGAAGATAGAGTCATCAGCAAATAGCAAATGTGAAGGTGTAGGGCAGTGCCTAGAGATTTTAATGCCTCTGATTATCCCTTCATTCACGACCATTTTCATTAGCGATGAGAGAGTATTTGCCATAAGGAGAAATAGATATGGAGCTATAGGGTCCCCTTGAAGGTTTGAAGTAGGAGAGGGGCTGATCATTGAATTTTACAATCAAGGAGGCTATGTTCACATAAATCATTACTCTATCCACTCATAATGAACAAAAACCCATCTTTAAGAGGCATGCCACCAAGAAGCCTCATTCAACCCTATCATAAGCTTTTTTCATATCGAGCTTTAGAATGGCTTCGAATTTCTTCTTCCTCTTTCTAACTCTCAATTGGTGCAATATTTCTTGGACAATGAGGATGTTATCTTGGATTTGTCGTCCTCCGACAAAAGCACTTTGTTCTTCAGCTATGATTTTGAGCACCCATTTCTTCAGCCTATTCGCCAAAACCTTAGATATAATCTTGTAGGCAAAGTTGCATAGGCTTATAGGTCTGAATTGGTCTAGTCTTTTTGGTTTTTCACTTTGGGGATAAGGGTAACCTGTGTTGCATTAAGCTTGAGGTTTATAACGCCATCTGCAAAGTACTTTCCAACCTCCTCAAACACTCCCATCTTTATATTCTCTCAGTTTCTCTAATAAAAGAGACCATTTACCTGTCAGGCCCTAGGGCCTTTTCAGCCCCCATCTCGGAAAACTACTTTCTAGACATCTTCAAAGGATATATCCACTGATAACCCTCATTCATTTCATTTGGTAACATTGGGAGGCATTGATCTAGCACTGGATCGAAGTTTCGAGGACCCGCCGAGGTATATAAGTCAGTAAAAAACTTTTGGATCATTTCCTTTAAAACAGAGTTGTTTTTAATCCATAATCTTGCCCTATCACTTTCAACATAGAGATTCTACTTCGTTGCCTTCTTTGAATGGTTGTTGCATGAAAAAATCTAGTATTCTTGTCCTCCCATCGCAGCCAATTCACTTTTGATCTTAATTCCTAGTACATTTCCTACCTTCGCCATAAATTTTGAATTTGGTCTGCTATCTCTCTCTCGATTTTTCTATCTGCTAGTGGGTTTTGGGAGTTTGTGAGCCTTTGAAGTTCTGACTTTAGCTCATTGATCTATCTTTGGCTATTTGGGAAGGTCTTTTTGCTCCATTTCCCCAAGACAGCAGCAATAGCTTTGATTTTGCTACCAAATTTGCTCCTTCCCCTTTGAGTTCATCCCAAATTTCTTTAACAACGCGTCCACACTCTGTACTTTCCAGCCAAAATGATTCAAATCTGAATAACTTCTTCCTCTTCACCTTTTCGTGGTTAAAACCAGCAAGACGGGGCTATGATCCGACCCAATGGCGGGCCAAGTGAATACCTCAGCACCTGTGAACATGACTCTCCATTCTAGGTTTCAAAGAGCTCTGTCAAGTCTCTTTTTCACTAAATTCGTGCCTTCTCTATTGTTGGGCCAGGTGTACACACAGCCCTTGCTCTCCAAATCCATCATCCTAAAATCTTGTATGAGCTCTTTGAAAGATTGCATCCAAAAATTTTCGGTCCTCTTTCTTCCCACTTTCTCCTAGATATATAGTGTCTCGTTGAAATCCCCAATTCACACCCAAGGGAGATTGTTTATAGGATCTAAGAGTCTAATTTGGTCCCAAACTCTAACTCTTTCATGATAGGTAGCTGAAGCATAGACAAAAATTGGCCGAAAAGGTTTCCCTTGCGTGGGGTCTTTGTATCACAGGTCAAATAGGTTACTTGTAGCTATGAGGATCTCCACTTCAACCTCATCCTTCCATAATATAGCTAGACCACCACCTATACCATTCGGGGTCCACTACTTCTTGGTTTTAAAACTTCAAACTCTTTCTCACATGACTAACCATCCTTTCTTGATTCTTAGTCTCGGTTAGAAAAATAAAGTTGGGCCTTTCTTGAGCCGAAATAGCTCTAAGAGCTTGAACCGTCAAAGGATTACCTAGCCTTACCCATGCAAGGATGCTCATTTATGATCCGATGGCTTTTTAGGGCAAGCTACCAATGCTCGTAGGTTTGCTTCTTCAATGGAGTCCACAGGTTTCCAGAATGTTGGTTTCATCTAGCAACATAATCTGATTTTGCTAATATACTGAGTTTGGCTTTCTTTTTTTTTCTCCCTACCGG
>JAGVVM010003692.1:0-37316 GCA_019149425.1 Psidium friedrichsthalianum
CTCTCCCACTCATAAAACGGTATTGAAGAACACGGGAACAATTATTAATTTTCCACTGTAGCAGATATTTAAAAGACCCTACTAACCCGTCTGCACATGATATTCAGCTAGTCGAAACGCAGGGACAGCCCCCGACACAGCAAAAAGTCATAAATCTATTGCAATTGATACCAATATCAACATCACAAACCTTCAAGTTAGATTATTTGTCCTCACGCTCTTGAATTTTTTGCATTTTCGATTGCGCAATCGTCAATGACAATCCAATTAAATGTTTGGCTAAGAAAATCATTGAGTATGGGACATCGTCATCTTAACAGTGTCACCAACGTCTGCTACTCGATGTGGGAGACAACATTTGACAAATTTTAATTTTTTACAATTTGTTTTATTTTCCCTTTATTCATTTGTGCCTATAGTGCCAACCTCGGGGAATTGACCTCGTAAGGCTGAACGTCTTGCATTGGGCAAGGCTATGTGACCCTCGTTTGGCCAGAGGATGAAAAGAAAAGAACGTACAGGAAATGGAACGTATTCAACCACAGTTCCTTGTAATTATTATTGTCCATAATTAGTAAATGTTCGAAGCTACGACATTCGGTCGGATGAATTGAACATTGTGCAAATGTAACAAATTAATGCTCAATTGTACCAAGAAAAGAGTTTTAGGGTCTACCATGACACTCGTAGATATCTGCAATTGGTTCATGACTTATTTTGCGGCACATTTGGTTCCTTTCGAAAAGGCAACGCCGTCAATGTAATATCATACTTTATAGATATTTTGCTTTGCAAGATCGTCCCTTCCAAAATACCCCAAAAGAGCATCCGAATTTAGTTCACTCGTCGCGAACGGATCAACAAGGTCACACGATCGAGTTATTAATACCAGCATCTTCATCAAACCCAAATTTAGAACTTTTTGGGATACATTGAGTTCTAAACATTTTAATTTTTGGGCACTTGAGTCCTTAACACCCTTAATCATGTTTTTTTCGGCCCAATGGTAGGTCCAAAAAGTCAGGCTACAACATATTGAACTTTTACTCATTGATTCTAAAAAATTTGTACTTTGTCACTTGAGTCCTAACCCTTTTTCACTTTTTACAAATTGTGGTCCTTATTGGCTTGAAAATTGGGCTAACCTCGAATGCCAGCCATCCTATGTGACTGGCAAGCACTGATATGAATAATGTTTTAATAATTTTGTCCTTCAATCTTTATCTGTTTGCCACAATTTTTTTTTAATCTCTTGGTCCCTCTTTCTTTTTCTTTTGTTTCCCGAGTCTAGTTTATCTTCTTCACGGTGGCGCGGCAATCCTAACCCTCAATTCGTATCACTAGTGAGGGTCGCCGATGCCCTTCCAAGCCGCGATGGCCCTCATGAATCCCCAACCGCTCACCAACCATCACACGTACAAGTGGGGGGGCTGTTGTGCCCACTCCTGCCAGCCACTGAAGAAGAAAATCATACCAAAAAATTATAGAAATACATTTTAAAAAATTACAAATTATATTTAAGCCTCATTCAGCATTGGTCATGCCACGCAGGACGTTAGCATTACGTCAATAATTTCTGATAATAAGACTTAATTGACAAATTTAAAATTTTTAGGATTGAATTAGCAAAAATGCAATGAGTTAAAATTTTTTGAGCAATTTCTCCAAATTGGACGTTGGGAGCTGCGACGTCGCTATCGTGGTGGTGGGCTATCAGCATGAATGCAAACGAGACAGTTTGATTGTTTGCGTTTATCAGGTGGAGGAGCAATCTGATGGAAGATTCCGATTCCCAGTGTTTTTTAAACAATAATCCACTAACTAGGGACTGTTAGGCTACCGACCAAAAGAAAAAAGATGTTAGTTTAGGCTCTATTTATTTCATAAAAAATAAATATTTTAATAAAAAAATATTTTTCTAAAAATAATAGCTTATGTTACTCTATCAAAAAAGTATTTTTTTATTATGGATAACACTTTATTTCTCAATATTTATGAGTGGATATCATATTTTTTAATTTATTTTGGTGAATAATATAAACCAACATTTTTAAAATATATATTTCGAATCACTAATTTTTCGCAAAATAAATAGAGCCTTAATGATTGATAAGAAATAAAGGTGAAGAAAATAGTATTTGTTTCTCTAATAATTGATGTGTTTAGGAGGAGCCTTTATATAGGCTTAGAAGAGGTGAAAATTTTTAGTACTCTTTCTATGTTGGACAAAAAGAAAGAAGAAAAAACAAAGGGGAAAAAAAAAAAGCCTATAAATCTATATGTTCTAACACTCCTCCCTGCAAACTCAAGGTGGATCAAATAACGATGAGTTTGGAAAAGAAGAAATAGAAAGTTTATGATGTAAGAGCTTTCGTAAAATAATTTGCAAGCTATTCTCAGTTCCAAAAAAAAGGAAGACAAATGGTGCGGGCTTGGAGTTAGATGATAGTCAATCTCAATGTGTTTAGTAAGCTCATGAAAAATTGGATTGCACACCAATATGGATGGCACTCTTGTTGTCATAGTGCAAAGGATAGGATCCTCAAGTAAAACACTCATGTCAGCAAGTAAGCAGCAAGCGAAATAATCTCATAGTAGTGTCCCTCCATAGCACATACTCACTCTCTAAAGGAGTGTGAGACAATTTATTATTTCTCTGCATGCCAAGAAATGAGAGAATCGCTAAGGAAAATGCAATAGCCAGTGACAGACTTACAATCAGTTACATTGGAAGCCCAATCAGCATCATAATAGGCACACAACTTGAGAGCAGAAGAAGATAGTGTAAATAAGGAATGCATCAAAGTGCCCCGGAGATAGCGTAGGACCCTCAAATATAGCAACATAATGACCTATATCAAGAGCGACAACAAACTAATTGATAACATGAATAGCATAAGTGATATCAGGTCAAGAGATAGTAAGATATACAAGAATGGGCACCAAAGTCCGATAGAAGGTCACATCAAAAAGAGGTTCCCAATCGTTGAGGCAAAACTTCTGATTCAATTTAATAGGAGTAGCAGCAGTGCATGAATATGAGAGAGCAACCTTGGAGAGAATATCAACGGTATAATTCTGTTGAGAAAGAAGGATAACCCCACAAACTACGAGTAATCTCAAGCCTGAGAAAATGAGCATAGTGGTTGAAGATCCTTCATGGCAAAATGCTGTTGAAGGTGCCTCTTGGTATGCTCAATATGAGCACGATCATCTCTAGTGATGACCATATCATCCATATAAAGAAGAAGAATAGTGCAACCAGTAGAAAAGGTATGAACGAATATAGCATGATTAGCCTCAATTTGAGCAAAATCAAGCAGATCGAATAGCATCAATTAAACTTCTCAAACCAAACACGAGGGGCCTATTTGAGAACATAAAGAGCCCATCAGAGGCGGCAAACATGTCCAAAGGTATGAGCAAGACCAAGTGGAGGTTGCATAAAGATATCCTCCTAAGGTCCCTGTGAAGAAAAAGCATTCTTCACATCAAGCTAAAAAAAAGGCTAGCTGAAATTGAAGCAACAGCTAGTAAAGCACAGACAAATGTCATCTTTGCTATGAGAGCAAAGGTCTCCTCATACTCAATACCATACTCCTATGAGAAATTAGCAGCCAGATGCATTTTATAGCACTCAATATTGCCATCAGAACAAGGCTTTACCTTGTTTATCCACTAGTAGGATACCAAGGATCAACCCGGAGGAAGAGGCACAAGCTCCCAAGTATTAATACTTTGCAAATTCGAGAGTTCCTCTGACATAGCCTGATGCCACTCAACATATTAAACTACCTCGCAATAATTAGTGGGCTCCTATATAGCGTGAACAATAGCCAAAAATGAAACAAACTCGATAGAATAAAGAAGTAGCAGCAACATATCGAGCAGGCAGGCATTGATCCCGAGGAGGATTACGGCATGTCTCTAGAGGTCCAAAATCGTTAAGTGCAGGGGAGGCAAGAGGTGTAGCAAAAAGGACAAGCGAAGATGGGGAAGGTGGATATATCTAAATCTGGGGTGAAAATAGAACAGGCAGAGATGGTGAAGGTGTAGAGATGACTAGATCTAGAACGGAAATGGGAGAAGGAGGATCAAGGAAAGGATCAGTGGGGAAGTCCATAAATGAAACAGAGACGACATAAGAGGTATAGCATTTGTAGGGAAGAAAGGGACATACTCACGAAATGTAATATTACAAAAGATACGTATACGTCGTGCATTTGGATCATAACAACGATAACCCTTATGCTTGGTGATGTAACCCAAGAACGCACATGGGATAGAGCAAGCGGTGAGCTTGGTACATTTAGTGAGTGGAAGAATAACAAAAGTGCACCCAAAAACTCGCAGCTGAGTATAGGTGGGAGATCGAGAATGAAGACACTGAAAAGGGGCGTCCTAATAGAGAAAGGACGAGGGTAAATGGTTAACGAGATAACTAGCCATGAGAAGGGCCTCAATCTAGAACTTAGTAGGAGCAGAGGTGATAAGTAAGAGAGTGCAAGTGGACTCTAGAATATGACGGTGCTTGTGTTCAGCAACCTCATTCTGAGCTGAAACTCCAGGACATGATAGTCGAAGAAGCATGCCATCACTGGCCAAGAGAGAAGGAAAAACACCCGAGAGATATTCTCCCCCAGAGTCAAACCGAAAACTTTGATTCTCATGTTAACCATGGTAGTAAAAGACTAATGAATGGAAAAGAAATCACTACACAGATGCCTAAAATAGACCCATGTATAATAAAAATAATTATCAATAAAAGAGACAAAATATTTGAACCACTCTTAGAAGAGAGCTGGGCAGAGCCTATACATCAGAATGAATAAGATCGAAAATAGCACTAGATCTAGAGTTAGTGATAGGAAGAGGCTTAGCAAATTGCTTAGCAAAGGATAGATAGAACAAGGAGGAAGACTACCAAAAGAAACAAAACCCAAGGCCACCTTGTTGATAAAGGATGGTGAGACAAGAAGAAGAAATATGCCTGAGACTCTGATGCCATCACACTAGATCGAGGGTAGCCAACATAGGAACAGGAAGGGAGGAAGACAGCAAATGGAGAGCATGCATAGTATAGAGTCTGTCTCGTCTACTACCCTTACCAATCATCCCGCCACTCAAATGATCCCGCACAGAGTACCAACTGTTAGTAAAGCTCATAGTATATCCAACATCGATAAGCTATCCAATAAATAATAAATTAAGAGCCAAGGAAGGAACATATAACACATCAGGAATACTGAAATCCTGAGTGACGGTAAGAATACCCCGTCAAGTAACCAAGAGAGGAGAACCATCAGTTATAAAGAAATGTGATGGATGCTTGAGCTCAAACGGCTTAGTGAGACAAGAAGCGAAAGTGGAAATATGTCTAGCAGCTCTTGAGTCAAGTATCCAAGTAGTAGAAATATCACTAAAGAGGGAGTATCCATAGCAATGCTGGCCAGAACACGAAATAGCTACAAGAGTGTTGGAGCTAGGAAAAGAACCGAGTAGAGAAGGAACCAACTAAGCAAGATGGGCCTCAAGAGCAGCACATGGTCATCCATAGAGGAAGAAGCTAAAATAATAGGCTAAGCTAGTGGAGATGAGGTACAGTGCTGAATAGAATGTAGTGGCAATGTAGTGGCATAGGAGGGCGTGAAGCATCCTTCTTCTTTTGCCACCAATGTGACTCATCATGACTAGGACGGTGACAATAAGTCCATAGAGGGCGGCGAGAGCCACAAGTAGGCAAAGCACGTAGTGGAGCAACCAAAATAGTAGTGGAATCAGAAATTACAAAGAGGAAAGCAGACTCAGACGAGTTTCCTCAAACTATAGTTCCTTGACAACGTCAAGGAGAGGCGGTTTAGGAGAGCAATGGAGAAGCTGGTTGTGAATACCTTCATAAGGAGAGCTAAGCTTCATAAGGAAAGCATGCAGAAGGTGCCTATCTTGAGTCTGAAGACAAGTAGACGAGCACTAACTGCAATCCAAGCATGTCGAGCAGAGAACAAGAGCAATGCATATAATTATAGAAGTTTGAATGGAGCAAGACCCTAGGTAGTACAATAAATCTCTTGCTCCAACTGAGAGACCCAAATATCCCCAATTTGAGTGAACATCTCGGCGAGTTGATCCCACACATGCTTCACTCCCACTATTTGAGGAAATTGTGAGTGAAGCATAGGATCAATAGAACTAAAGAGAATTGCTCATGCTTCCACTCAGTAACTATCCATTCCCGAATTTTAGCAGCACCCTGTTGAACTGCCTTAGGGGGTGGTTGGACAAGTCAATATCCTTGAGAGTAACATGACAAAGATAGAAACCCTCAACATGCTCAAATAAATCGCGATAAACAAGTGCAGCCATGGTCGATGGTTTCCAAAGTGAATAGTTTGAACCATCTAGCTTGACATCGAGGCGGTCACTAGAATCGCCCATGATGATCGTCGTGAACCCTAAATAGTAAATATTTAAATTAGCTCGTGAAACAAGATTGCATCAAATAAAGATGGAGAAACTTCGCATAACATCAAATAACCACATAAATCTCTCGCGAGCTTCAATATAAGTAGAATCTCCCATATTATTGATAAACTATGATCAATTTATAAAATAGTCGAATTGCAGTCTTTTCTTTTTCTTAATTTTTTTCAATCATTTTTCCTTTCAACGGCCGCGGGGGTGCCGGGTACCATTTCCATTTTGGTACTCCTAGCATAAGATCTATATTTTCCTCTTTACGATCTTTTCACGTAAACCGCGATGGACCACCTCTATGGTGGGCTCTGTTTCAGGCTTGCTTAGAAATGGCAGCAGGGCTTGTGGACTAGCCCTACTGTAAATCAACCCCTTTCTCCCAGTTTTAAGAAATGCCCCCACCTCCTATTGACCGGCTTATGCCACGTCTTACTGTCACGTGATATAATCGGTGCGCGCAATACCTTCTAAGGTAGAGTCGCCGTGCGACTCCTTCCTGATTATCACGTGATAAACGGCGCGCACAATAATTCTAAGGTAGAGTCACCATGCGACTCCTCCCTGGTTATTAATCTCGCAAGCACCCTTACCTAGTACCAGTCAAACTCTTCTGGTGCAAATCATGTATAACTGGTGCACACAATGCTTCTAGGTGGAGCTCTCAAATGGAGATCGGAACTTCACTGAAAAGGGATTACGTTTTATGCGGGATCTCAAACATTACTTCCCTCGCTCTACGTACATAAATAAAAATGTTTCTTGAACCAAACGGTAAATCATCTTCACATTTCTCATTAAAGATTTAAGTAAAATTATTTTAGCTATATGCTAGTTTATTTGTGTACCTACCATTATTTGTTGAATTATCTGAGATGTTTTAGACAATACATTAATTACTAGGGGTGACCAATTCTAGGGTGAGTAAATTCCAATGTGAACCTAAAATCTATCATATTATAATCGGTTCCCTATTTTTGAAAGCTAAAACCTACCATGTTTTGCCTTGAACCCCGTTCTGAAACATACCCTGATGTTACAAGCCCGGTGCCAAGATTTACCCAAGAACCTATTTTCTTTTGTTCTTTTTTTTTGTTTCATTTTTTTCAGCAAAATAATATAAGTAACAATGAAACAATTTAAATCAAAAGTTGAATAATAAAAGTCACTATCCGCCAAAAGCAACAATTCTTAAGATGAGCAATAGAATTTTTTTTTTTTTGGTAAGGAGCAATACAAGTTAGTATTCACCAAAAGCAACAATCCACAATATAGTAATAGTATGATCCACCAGAATGCTGAATCCAAGTCTTATTATCCCATTTACCACCAAGATCCGTTAATAATCTCTCGTTTTGTCTTGCAAGTCAAAACCAACTTTGAAGCTTGCAGTCATAACTCCTCCTCCAAGAGTGAAATCGTGTAAGCCAATCCACTTGGCACAAAATCTCTAACAAAGACCTAAAATTCATACATAAAAAAAAAAAATCAACAAGAAACCATACTCTGGGTAAATACAAAAGTGCCGATTAAGAAACCATATTGTTGAATCGTCACTATTGAAGTTAGATTTTATAGGAAAACACATTACGGTGGCTTTTTAAATCATAAAACCGGTTCCATAATAGGCCAGGTCTAGTCCGAATACCGGACCTATTTTTCAGGTGGTTCAATCCGATTGCACACCCTATTAATTACACTTGATTATGACATAAGCTAATTGAATGGTATTTCGTGCTACACGACGCGTGCATTCACAGGAATGCGAATCTCTCCTTCAATCATCACTTGAACGGAGGAGGGGCTATAATAGCTATAGAGAATCTTTTTCTTCTTGTCCATGATAGATTCTTTCGAGGTTCGACGGTAATTGCCGTTCATATCCTTGTACGTCGTTCGACATTTGATTTTTTTTTTCGTACAAGTAACTGTTATATCACAGACATAAAATCGAGATTCTTATGAAAATGGTCCTTATCTTGCTTGTCTACAACAGAATTTTTAAACAAAATATATCATTAATGCATCGAATAAAAAGGAAAAAGGTGAAAGAAAAAGAAATACAAAAATTCACAATTCGATTTTTTTAAAAAAAAAAATTGTCCACGCCAATTTCAGTTGTCCTATGTGGCACCGTGGGCTCAATCAACAAAGTTTTCAAAGATTTATGACTCAATTAACAAAATTAAAAATTTAAGACTAAATTAGCCAATATGCAATAAGTTTAGAATTTTTTGGATAATTTTCCTCAAATAAGGCGGTTACCTTCACACATATACCTAGGTGGATCCAACTTTTTTCTTAATTGATGAAGATTCTAGGCGTCCAATCAATCTAGATTTAAATGATAAAAAAACTAGGTCTCATTAATGATCAAGGGACTACCACGGGTCGGTCCGTCCATATTGACTTGATCGAGGTTGATGTAACTCGCTCAAAGTTGGATATCTTTTCGTCTAAATCATGTCTACTCATCGTCTTTGGATGTGCAGTCAATTGGAACTTAATTAAAAGCTTGCCCTGATCATGCATAGTGATTTACCGGAGAAAAAAAAAGATGCTATCGAATGCTTCTTGATTAGATATAGCTGGACGAGTCACCTGCTTCTTCTGCCAATTCCAAGATAGAAGGAAAGGACGATGCATTTTAGGAATGCCAATCCATCGACTTCCATGGTACCAAATTGTTTGCGGCAGATGGGGCTATGCTCATAAAGGATGCCTCTCGCGATTATAAAGATAGACATGAGAAAGAGGGAAAAGATTTAATAAATGATTAGCTAAACGAAATCAAAATGTTATTAAGGCTCGGTTCATTTTGCACAAAACAACTTTCAAGAAAATGTTTTTTCGGATTTTCCGGTGATCAGTTCACAGAAATAAACTAGTCAGTGAAAACATTTTTCACCTATAGAAAAAACACCTTTAAAAGTAAGATAAATGATTTTCTCTCTTTGAAGAGAGGAAATCATTTTCCCTCGTCTTTCTCTCACCCAAGTCAAGCATGTTCCCCACTGTGTACTTCTTATAATTACTTTTATTTTTATTTTCTTTTTTATAAAAAGTGAATTTTCAATTTTTTTCCTTTCCTTTTTTTTTTATTTTTCCGTCAACCAGTCACCAACCACGGTGATGGCCAATGATCGACCATAAGTGAGCTCAAACCTTGCCAACCTTGGGCAAATTTGTCATTCGCTTGTGGCTGGTCATCGGCCGTCACCATGGCTAGTGACCAACAGAAGAAGGAAAAAGAAAAATAATAAAACTTTTTGTCTTTTAAAAGAAAATAAAATATAAATAAACGGAGTGAACATAGGGAAAATCTAACTAGATTTTCCTATACCAAACAGCAAAAAACATTTTCCACTTCATTTTCAGGTTTCAGTTAAACATCAGAAAATATTGTCATTTTCCTAAAAAATGACTTCCTAAAAAATATTTTCTAGAAACATCACAATTTCCCGAAATGAACAAAGCCTAAGGATGTGTTTCTTTTTTACTAAAATTTCATGATACAGGAAAATATTTTTTCATGAAAATTATTTTCAAGGAAAATGGTCGGTTTTTAATTTGATGGTTTAGGGAAAGTGATTTCCTTCTTATAAGAAGGGAAAGTTGTTTTTCCTCAATTTAAGCTTGTTATTTTCACTCTATGAAAAATATTTTCCGTAAATGGATTCTTTTCTATCATCCAAACATCAGAAAGTCGGATAATAATTTCTCGAAAATAGTTTTCCTTTAGACAAACATTCCCTAAGTAATCTTAGAAATTGGGACAGTCCAAAATTTGTCAGTGGTGTTATCCTGTAAATAAAATAAAATATTTAAAGAATAGCTATCATTTTCTCAAATAAGGGCTTGAAGTGGGCATTATCTTAAATAAGAGCCTAAAGTAGATCTTGTTCAAAAAACGGTCTAACCTTAAGCTTGTCAAGGGCATTTTTGTCTTTTAATTTTTTGAATTTTTCTTTTCTCTTGTTTTTTTTCTTTGCTTTTCATTAGTGACCATCAGCTAATGCCTAGAGAGGGCTAGGCGAGAGCTACCCTCACCGACCTCGCTGGGGGCAAGGGTGGCCCTAGTTAGATTGGGCAACCTTGCCCAACCTTGTCTAGGCATCACCAGTGTAGCTGGCTAGTGGTCAAAAGGAAAGAAAAATAGAAAAGGAAGAAAGAAAGGAAAATAGAATTAGAAAAAAGTAAGGAATGAAAATGTCATTGATCACCCTAAAATTTAGGTCTTATTTGAAGCTGTCATAGCCACTCCAAGCCCTTATTTGAAATACGATCAACTTCAAATCATTATTTGAGACAACGAAGATTCTCGAGGCTCTTATTTGAAATAATATCCATTTCGTGTCCTTATTTAAAAAAATGAAGAAACACACACAACCCCCAACACACCCACCCCCCTCCCCCCCTTTCTCTAAAAAGATAGATCCTTCCCAACGAATAATTTGCAAAATTACTTGCTACCGAACGTAACAAGGTAACTGCTGGAAGCATATTCATGTGCCTCTCTTTCGCACTCACGAGACACACTCCCTCCTCTTTTTCCTTCGGAAAACGACGAAACAAGTTGGAAAAATTAGAGTAATCAAAGGAATCCCCCCGGTTCGTTGAGCCATCAAAACTTTCGGAACAATCATCTGAAGTCGATTTTCCCCACATTACAAAATGCACATTTAAAGAAACACAAAGTAGGTTGAGCCTCTCTTTTGTGAACTGCCCATGTGTTCGACGGGGCCACACGAAATGTTTTCTTTGTATGTATAAGACTTTACGAAGGGGACTTTCTCCCAATATGTTAATGGCGTGTACAACTTGCAATTCCAAACACGCAGCAAATCGTGGCATTATTGAGGGGGGGCAATTTCTTTGTCAATTGGGGGACCCCCCAAACAACTCAAAAAGGCAGGACTTATTACATGCCCTTTTGCTCTTTGGACACACCATGATTATCTCCCCTTCAAAAGAAAAGAAGAAAAACAGAGGAATCTCTCTCTATTCTTTTAGCTTATATGAGCTAAGTTAGGTTCATTTTGGCATAGGGTTTGGCCTTTGGAACTGAAAATGACCTGAACTTTTGGTTAGGACCCAAATGGTGCTCTGTGAGGGATGCCTTTCCTCCTCCTTGCACTTGAAGGAATGAGCGGAAGGGATTTTGGTGGGTACTTGTCTCTTCTTGAGCTCTCATGTGATTCTTCTCTCTCCCTCGTCAAGACCCTCCTTGAGCTTTTGCCTTCTCTAACCTTCCCATTTGTCTCCTCATCATTCTTGGCCTCCATGGCAAAGCTTCTTGGATCATCCCCATTACCCTTCTTTCCTGCAATCTGAGGTGTCCCAAAAATCAAACACTTACGAATTGAAAATGAATAAGCATTGTGATAGAAGTGAAGCCGTGGATCTATGATTGATTGAAGGAAAAAAAAAGGAAAAGGAAAAAAAAAAGTTGAAAGGGTTCCTGTGGTTGCATGAGATGATGATATTGTAATGAAAGATAAAAGAATGGTTGTGGTGGGTTAGGTGATGGTGATGGTTTGGGAGTGTGGGGGTCATGATGATGGAATAAGATAACCACCATATGATGGAGAGCTTGTGAAGGATGTTGACAACATCATCAAACTGTGAGAGGAAAGCAAAAAAAAAAAAACAAAAGGAGAAACTGTGTGAGGAGATGCTAATTTGGATGATTCAAATCGAATCGAAATGGTAATCTGAATTTACCTTACAACCCAATGAGCAGAACCTAAAAGGGTCCAAGAGGCTCCTTCTGCAGACCTCACAGGCATGAGCTATTCTGTTCCCAGATTTCGGCTGAGGCCTCTCGTTCAAGAAGATCACCCTCGCGCTGTTGATCACATATGTCTGGACTCCGCTTATGTCCAGCACCTTCTGAATCTCTGAAGCCCTCACCACGTCGTGGTATGAAGATCTCCTTATCTGCATAATCGCCCCAGAAGAAAAAGCACAGAAGAACGTTCATAATGCGTGCTATGTGGCTGTCCTTTGGGCATAAAATGTATGGTTTTTTTTTGAGGTTTCGAAATGGCGCTGAAGCGGGTAGAACCTGAAGGACTTGATGGTCCTTGTGGCGCGACGAGTGGCAATAGAAGCAGATCGCGTCTCCGCCATTGCAGTCCAAGCAGTACATGTTGCACTCGCTCCTCGCCGTGTCCCTGTGCGTCGAGCAGGTGGTGAAGAATGCGGTGCTCAGCAATGGCTCCACCCATTGCGGCACCGACATTTGACGAAGTCGAAGCCAAGGCCGATCTCTCTAACTGGAACTCTCCAAGGAAAATGTTTACTGGATTGAGGGTTCTGAGAGAGAGAGATTGATGTGCTAATTCTCTAGCTAGCCCCACAAGAGCAACATTGCCAATTTAGAAGAGATGATTACCATTTTCATCTCCGAGACTCATCACAAACACAGAGAGGGAGATGAAGGAGACGACCTTCAGCGCTTAATACAAGAATTATCTTGATGCATACAAGAGACAAGAGGCTCATAAAGCAAATGGGGGCAACACTGCTGAATCCGACGGCTCAGATGAGGCGGGGTGGATGGAATCGATCCTCACCCGTTGGATGGCACGAGAGAGAGATTGGTTTAGGTGGGTTTGGCATTTGCGCTGCTTTTGGGGGCTTTCTTTGCGTCTCTTACGTAGATAAAGGGTCAGCCTCAAGCCTACGTAACGTTTATGAGCAAAAGACTAGCCTTTTTTTTTCCATAAAGTTGAGCCTTTACCCACCTAGATTGGTGCCACGTGTAGCCATTCGACGTGGAACAATCTCGGCCGTCTACTTCACGATTGACAGTTTGATGACCCATGATTCCTTTGATTTCATCCCGACTTGTGCATTGACGCTATTGGCTTGAATGTGAAGGAATATGAGATTTCCCACTTGGGTTCGTGAGATTTTAACTGTTACAAAGGCTTATGCTATTAAATAAAGGGGCGTGATTTAATAAGCGTGGAATATTTGATAGAGAAGTTAAGGCCCCAAATAGGGCCGGCAAAAATTGAACTCAAAACCTTATGCTTTAATACCATGTGAGATTTTTTGAACCACTTCAACTATTCTAAAAATTTAAGCTATTAAATAAAGGGGTAGTTTAATATTTAATCATCTTATCAATCTTTTCACAAGCATTTATTAATCAAACTCGGAAGCCACTCTTATTTTTTACACATTGTGTTCTTCCAGCATACTTATTTTTACGTTTGCCAAACTCTGGATCATTCATCTACATCTGTGAATTTGATTTCCTAAAAAAGGAACAATCTTATACTCACTAAAATCAGTTCACGGAATTATTATGTTAAGTAATAAAATAAATAAACTTGCAGAAGGTAAAATTCAATTAATGTTTCCTTTCTCCTTTTTCTTGATGTCTTTTGGTCTCCAATACATTATCAAGAACTTCTTTCACCAAGTTATTTAATGGAAAATTTGTCCAAAAAATCTAAACATATGGGCCACTAATTCAATCATAAAATTGCCAATTTGGCTGACGTATGTAAGGGTTACAAAAATGGCACGCCCAATAATCGCCATAATCAGAATCAGAAACACTACATGATAATCGAAAAGGGATTAGCGCACCTGGTTTGGAATTGATCGAACTTGATGCAGAAATGGCAACAATTTGTAAACCCAAGTTCTTCTCCTATATTTCATCTTGGAATGGTGGCCAAATGAGATAACCACCATCAAAACGAAAAGGTACATTCTGATTTTTGTGTTAGAGGCCTAGAGGGGAGACTTGAACTTATTTATAGAGTTTCTAGTCATGGGCCCTCTCATTACAGGTAGAGCCTAACTTAGCCCACACTAGCCAACCCATAATAAACCGATTAAGAATCCTTATATTTTACTTTATTAGACCTATCCGTAAAACAATAAATAATAATTTCAATTAATGTAAGCCCATATAGAAAAACTCATACATTCTTCCACTTTGACTATATTAATTAAAATTGTACTATATGTGCACACCTTTATGCTGGTCTAGAGATATTCTTAACAATCAATCCGATATCATAAAGTCTCATACACCAAATCATGGCAATAACTGCATCAATAGACACATAGCCTTCCATGGCCACGAATGCTTTTAAATCTACTGATGTGGATTCAATATGGAAATGTGGCAAATGAATAACACCTCACAAAATAATGATTCTTTATGTGTCATCCCATTTGTCAGTCACATTCTCTCTTCTTATATATCACGAAACCTAATGTGCCAGCAGAGAATATTCTTATGGTTCCAATGAACTTAAACATGTCTTATTCGTATAGTTAATTTTACTTTATATGTAAAAAGACATATCATTAAGGCTAATAATTAAATGCCCATAGCTTTTACTTAAGGTTTACACAATACCTTGAGGTTTTCACCAAATATGTGTATTCAACATGATAACCATGCATTCATAAGCACCTTATTGAATGAAAAAGAGTTAATACATATCAAACATTTTTACTAATTTAACAAACACAGATGTGAACTTTGTTAGAGCAAAACCAAAATAGTTCTCACTGAACAATAGCAACTCATGATGCTTCTAAGCCTATGCAAATAGCATGTTGTAACAACATCCCATGATATTTCTAAGCCCATGCTTATGACACATCGTTCAAATACATGAGGGCGAAGACTTTTTGTTAGTGGGTCAGCACCTATATCATTTGTGAAAATATGCTTTACCGTAATATCACCATTCTCAATCATTTCTTTTGGTAAAAAAAAAATTACCGCCAGATACTTAAACCTCTTGAGACTTATATTGTTGTTAATGAACAACACTGTAGAGCTATTATCATAATATAACTATAGGGGTCTATTCACAAAATCAAATGCAACCAACTCCTTAATGTGGTTCCGGAGCCATATATCTTTAGCAGTCGAAATGCATGCTATAAATTCCGATTGCATAGTAGAGGATGATATAGATTTTCTATTTTTCACTTTTTCATGATACTACGCCCCTTACTAACATAAAGATGATTAACTTCTAGTCATCTTGACAGCCAACAAGGTCTGCATCTGAAAATCCTTATAGCTGCAGGTCCTCAACATGTCTATAAATCAATATATAGTTCTTTGTTCTCCTTAAGTACGTTAAAACTTTCTTGACAGCAATCTAGTGATCGTGTCCTAAACTAGACATATATCTGCCTAGAAGTCCTATTGTGAAAATAATGTATAGTCTAGTGAAAAATTGAGCATACATGATACTTTCAAGTGCAATAGCATAAGTACATTTCTCATTTGGCTTTCTCAACATCCTTATGAGGACACTATAACAAATTCTATTTATCACCCTTAATGACATGAGCTATTCTTGGCTTGTAGTGCTACATATTGAATATTCCAAATATGATTAACATATGCCCTATGAGATAAACACAATACTCAACAATAACGATCCCTGTGGATCTCAATGCCCAAGGCAAAAGATGCCTCATCAAGGTTATTCGTGTAAAAATACTTTGACAACATCCGCTTCATCTCATGCAGTAATCCAATATTACTATTTGCCAACTAGATCTCGTCTACATACAGCACAGGGAAGATAAATTTCCTCCCATTGACCTTGCAGTAGATACATTGATCTAATTTGTTCTCAACATAACCGAATGAAGTAATAATATTATGAAACTTCAAGACCATTGTCTAGAAGCTTACTTGAGACCATAAATAGACTTTTCAGACTATACACAAGCTTACCTGAATCATCAGTTGTAAACCCTTCGAATTGCACCATATGGACTTTTTCATCAAGGTCTCCATTCGAAAAAGCAATTTTAATATCCATCTAGTGGAACTCCGTATCAAATGAGCTACAAATGCCATGATCACTTTTGGCTACCAATCTGGCTTTAAACTTCTCAATCTTTCCTTTCGAGTCCCTTTTAGTCTTATACACCCATTTGCAGTCGATGGGCTAGTGGCCTCCAAACAATTCAATAAGCTCGCAAACACCATTATGTTTCATAGATTATATTTCGTCTTTCATCGCATTCAACTAAAAATTTGATTGAGGATAAGAAACAATATCTATATAAGTCACTGAATCAACCAAATAGCCGATATTGTAGTTATGCTCTCCCATATAGAGTATATAGTTTAGTAGTAAAATGGATCATCTCTACCTGATTGGTCTTTTATGTGGAGTTATTTCAACCTCATTATGTATCTATAGGGCTTGAGGAATTTCATCAGAACCTGTCTTAACAACAATATCCTGAACTCCAATAGGCCTAGTTTAGGGTGTGAGAGGCTCTACGATCATCTATATGGGTAGAGAAACCGATACAGTAGTCCCCACCATACTGATATCCTCAATAGTTTGTGAGCAGCTACCTTATTCAACCGCATCAAATCTCAAAAATTTTGTTGTCTGTAATTCTACAATTCTTATACCTCCATAGGGATTATAAAATTGATACCTCTTCGAATGATCTGGATAATAAAGACGACATAACACCAAGTGATTTTAGAGTCCAACTTACTTAATGTTGAATTATATTACCTCACTTTTGTAGGACATTCCTAAACCTTAATATGCTTCAAGTTAGTTTTACATCTTGTCCATAACTCAAAAGGAGTCAATAGAAACAGCTTTAGTAATAACGCAGTTTAAAATGAAATAGGTTTGCTTCCAAAGCTTCACCCCATAGAAAAGTAGGTAAGTCGGTTCTACTAATCATATTTCTCACCATATCCATAAAGGCTACAATTACGCCTTTCGGCCACACCATGTTGTTAAGAACCCACAGGCATAATAATTGAGCTATTATCCCATAATCCTTCAAGTATTTGGCAAATGACCCTTTAAGCTGTTCAGCATCGCCATATCTACCAAAATACTTACTATCTCGGTCATATTTAATAACTTTTATGACTTTTCCTAGTTGTTACTCGACTTTAGTCCTGAAAAAAAAAAATCTTAACCTTGTTAAGAGATTCAAACTTTTCCTTAATCAAGTATAAATAACTATATTTGGAATAGTCATCAATAAATGTAATGAAATAAAAAAATTTCTACACAAAGTTGCCGTATAAGGTCCACTGATATCGGTATAAATAACCTCCGATAAGTTAGAACTACGGACTACTGTTTTCTTCTTTATCTTAGTCATCTTATTCCTACAATTGTCTACACAAGTCTACAGATCACTTGCAAGAGCAGACAGGATGTTAGCCTTTATCTACCTTTTAATTCTTTCCCTAGAAATGTGACCAAGACGTTTGTGCCACAATACATAAGATTCTTCTTTAGGTTAGGTCTTTTGGAAACAACATTTTCAGGTATGTAAGCGATATATATATATATATATATATATATATATATATATATATCATTGGGAGTTAAACACAATATGTACAATTCATTGGACAAATAATGGCACCTAGCCTTATTCGAATTAAAAAGGATAAAAATACTATTGTTCCTTATTTCAAAAGAGTAACCACACATGTCCAGATATAATATGAAAATTAAGTTCTGTCTAAATGAAGGTACATAAAATATGTTTCTTAAAGTCAAAAAGAAATCTAGAATCTAGATTTAAAATGACATCTCTAACGAACTTAATGTCAACTTTATTTCTATTCCAACAGTAAGTATTGATTCATCTTGATTTAGATTTCTCCGATTCATGAATACATGTATGGTGAACGCAGCATGATTAGTTGCACCACTATCTAGCCTTTATGAACTGAATAGAGCTTACTTATAGGTTGAATTCACAAATCAATGCTAAAAAATCATTACACGTACGCTCACAATTAGATAACCAAGTGTTAAATTTGTCACAGTCTTTCTTTATACTATCTTTCTTCTTATAAAAGAAGCAATGGTTACTGTCCTTCTTAAAAAGATATTTTCTTAAATACTCAAATAGTCAGAATGACCATTAGTTTCAATGATTCCTTTATGAGTATGATTTTCAGTTCTCTTACTCTGTCGATCTACCATCTTTATGATGTAATCTCTAAATCAACCAGAATTATCAAACACATGATGAAAAATACTTACATATGTTTTTCAATCTCAGTATTAGATAAGACACAGTTCCCAGTCTCCATGACTTCATCATTTATCTAGTAGTGTAGTCAACTGGCAAAATACTTTTCAAATGTTCCTAAATGGATCGTTTCATAGATAACGAATAAATCCGATTGCTTTTTTCCTAAGCAGTAAAATGTGCTTTGTAGGGTTCCAAAATGATCTCAATGAGATCAGTTGGCTAATCCTTAGTAAGAGTGATACGACATCTATCATCTCCATCCCAAATAGAAAATCATCTACCCATTTCTTAAAATTTAAACTAGTATAAACCTCAATACTAATAGAGTTGCCATTTACAAAGAAGCTGATTGATTTAACAAGCAATGTATACAATTAGCATCATGTGAATACTATGTAACTTGAAACTATATAATTACACATCTTAAGGGTTACATACATCATCATGTAATCGTCTTTGGGCAAAATATATTACATACAACTATAAACTCTCCACATGGCAGCGACCATGAGAACATATTTCAACCTATGTGAATCACTACATTTGGGTGTATGAACCACTAGGAATTAGTCACTCCTCAATCATATGATGTACATGTGACCCTCTATGAACAAATAATATGTTACTTGAGTTCAAATAATTATACATCCTGAGAGTTACATGCATCATCATGTAATCACCTTTGGGCAGAGTACATGACATGCAACTTTATACTCTTTACATAACAGCGACCATGAGAATATATACCAATCTTCATGAACTCACTACTTTTGGGTGTATGAATCACTAGAATCAGTTACTTCTCAAGCACATGCTATATATGCATACCTCCATGAATCAATACAAAATCACCTCCTTTGGGACTATGACTACGCATTAGAACACGAGATATCCCACCATAATATGACATCGATATTTTTCAAATCCAATTAAGTGTGCCACTTTGGCGGTCACTATCCAATTGAATCCTTGAAAATCTCTCATACTGGGGATATAAACCTTATGTCTCACATCTACTATGTACATGTAATTCTAGATTTGATGACAGGGCAATTTGTCACTAAAATTACATGCAATGCCAATTATATTGCCCCATTCATTGATACATATCAATGAATTAGCTTTTTACATTCTATATGTAGTCATAAACATGTGAGCTATCATCATTACTTCCGAAATCATATGGAAATACAAGGCAACATGCAAAAATAAGCTTAAAAATACACATATATAGGGTTTCATATGTATTTTTCCATCCATAAAAGCATCAAACATGTAATATGAATAAACTAAAATGTAGAGCAAGAACACATGAATGCAACGCCGTTGACCACGCTTTCGATCGGAGCTTGCACATGCCCTCATGCGCTACACGTGCAGTGCGCGAGCCTAGCCCCTTAATCCATTCAAAAATCGATTCTCGAATCCAACTCAACAGGTCCGACCGTTAACCAGTTCGTGGGTCGAGTCAACCCAGTCAACAGTTCAATAGGTCAACGGGTTGAGTTGGTCGAACCAGACACATGGCTACTAATGCCATGCTAATGTCAGCGTGACAGTTGACCATCAACCAATGTGTCAAAATCCATCTATGGACGTGGCGCCCATGTGCACTCATGCCTCCGACGTGTGTTGGAGTGTATGTCGCCGTACAAAGGCCTCTAGCGTTGGGCGACCACTTAAAATGATCATATGAAAGAGGCCTATCCGGCTATATGATCAAAATAAAATTTCAAGTTCGCTGGTGAACATTGTGCGTCAACTTCTCTGTGGAGCATGGGGGAGCATGTAGTAATTTCCAGTCTCCTCTAGAGGCGTGTGACCACTCAATCTTCTCGTATCGACGAGACGAGTCAAATATGTAATCAAGTATAGTTTTCACCGGATGAAAATTCCAAAAACACACCAAAACAGAATGGTTTCCATTTTCGGTTAGGTGGCTCTAATACCAATGTAAGGGCCACAAAATTGGCACACCTAATGATTGCCATAACTCAACGTTTGGTTCACAGAAAATAAGCTGGTTTAGGAAAATATTTTCCACATAAGGAAAATATTTTCCACAACTAGAAAAAAACTCCTTCAAAAGTGAGGAAAAAGTTATCCTCTTTTTGAGAAGAGAAAAACATTTTCCCTTATCTTTACTTCCTCAATTCCTTTACATTCATTTTCTTTTATACTATTTTTTTATTTTTCTTTTCTTCTTTTCTTTTCTCCTTCTTCCTCCTTCCTCTACCCACGGCTCCTTCCTCCTTCTTCCTCCACCAACAATAGACCTCAGTGATAATTGGTAGCCTAGCAACTAGCCATGACATAGGTCGAAGAGCTCGAGGCTCAGCCGATCTCGGCAAGCTTGGAGTTCGGTCGAGGCCTACGAGCTTAATATCGCCGAGACCTATTGAAACAAGAAGGAAAAAAATAAAAAGAGAAAGATAAAGATTAATAATTAAGAATTTGAATTTTCTTAAAAAAAAAGGGAGTGCATGGAGGAAAATCAAATCCAATTTTATATACCAAACTACGAAAAATATAGTCATTTCTTGGAAATTGACTTCTTGGAAAACATTTTCCAGAAACAACTTGTCTTTCGTGAAACAAATGGAGTCTTAATTAGTTATTGACATCTTTCAGTTGAAATAAACATATTTTTTTTGCAATCACTAAATTAAGTTTTATATATTTTTTTATGTAGTGTCGACAATAATTGCTCTCACAAATACTATTTTAATCTCTAAGGCTATGTTTGGTCATCCAGATTTCTAGTCAAGATAGGATAAAAAATCCAAAGATTTTATTATGTCCTCTCTACTTTTTGGTGAACGGTAGATATAAAATCAAATAAGCAGCGGTAAGGCGCAGCTGAAATATCATAATGCTTTAAAAATTATTCAATGATGAGTTTTAATGAACGAGTTGTTATTGAGAAAAATTTTATGCCATCTGAATTCGGGAACGAAATCGATCAAGCAGACCTCGTAGAATCAGGGATCTTGATATGAAGTTGAATCCTTTGAAAACAACTCACTAGCTTTGCTCGTTATCTTGTTAAGTGAGTAAATAAGTGCTAAAAATTAGAATTATTCAGCGTCTTTTCATAAGTTGAAGATGCACTCATGCATGTCGTCCAAAAGCTACCTTAAAGCGAGTAAAATTCAAGATAACCCAAAAAAAAAAAAAAAAAAGCCAACAACAACAAGAATCTTTTACATGACCCAGGCGATTGTTTACCAAGAGATCACATACGGTGGTTGACGCCTGCCACTTGCCACTTTTCCTTAGATAGTGAGGTATCATTTTTTTTTTTTGGTCAAAAGGTATAAGTTCATATGACCATGTTTTATCTCATTATATGATGCAAATCATGGATAAGAATCTGAAGCGTACCATTGTTAACGATCCTTTACTCTGATAGCATATGGGGTTTCTCGAGCAAAGAAGGCTCTTGAATTGAGGAAATAGATTCCGAAAGTTAAAAAATAGTAGCAGAGGAATCTTTGAACTTAGATCGAAGTTCCCATTGAATCATCTCCAGCTTCACGTCAAGGTCACAATCAACATCGCCACTTTCCACGGTATAACTCATTTTCCTATAATGCAAAGCTTTCTTCTCTCTCTCTCTATTTTCTTTTTTCTTTCCAAATTTCTGTTTACATGGCCGGCTCATCTTCTAGGAGTGTCCCCACACCATCTTTAAATTCCCAAAGAGACCCAAAAAAAAAAAAAACAGAAATTGACCTTTACTCTCCCTCCAGTCACGATGCTTCGTTTGTCCATTGTTTTTGAGTTCTTTCAAAATTTAAGGCCCAATAATTGATTCGAAATTAAATCGGCACCTTTCACCTCTCTATAGAATTCAATTTCAGCATTCCTCCCTTCGTGCAGGCCCCTCTTCGTTTCCGTAATTCTGGATCCATGCGCATGAATGTCGTTCTCGGTGAATGATGATTTGAGAGATCTCCTTCTAAAGAGCTAAACTATGGACTGTTCATTCACGTTCTGCTCTATAAAATTCCAGTGCAAATTCCGGGGGATTATTACCCAAAAAAAAGTTATAAACCTACTGTACACATGGCAATTCGGTCCTAAACTTTTCAATTTAGGCTGAGTTCGGTCACAACAATCACAAATCCAAAGAGAGGAAAAGAATAGAAGAAAAAGGAGAATATATATTATGCCCCTTCGGCCGATAACTTCATAGCCGAATTTGGCATTGCTAATAACACATGTCCAGCTTGCCAGAAACATACATAGATTGATAAAAAAAAAAAATGGGAGCAAAAATTTGGTGGAGTATGATTGCGAATGATTAGGGTTTCTCTAAAGATTCCTTTTTAAAAAAAATGAAAAATATGAACCGCTCTAGTCAGTATGGGTGGATTGGATCAAAAATCACATGCTTCAATTTTATGAAATCAGGAACCGAGCCGGCGCCCTTAAAATCAGCCAGTTCAATCTGGTTTGGGCAGTTCCAGTTGCTCACCCTTAGGAGAAACTATGGGTGAGCAAGATGAACCGACCAAGCCGGAACCACCCAGACCGACCAGTCGAGTCTAGCTCTAAGGGGCACCAGTTCGATTCTCGATTCCTTAAAATCGGAACCATTGTACAGACGGTCCGATTCCCCGATTCCAGAGGAAACCAGATTGACAGGACTGAAGCAAACTAATTTTTTATTTTTATTCTTAAAGTTTTTAAACCTAAACCTAATAAAATTAACGCCTCCTCTTCCTCAGGCTTCTTTCCCTCTCCTCTCTTACGCGGTCCTCCTTTTTCATTCTTTTTTTATGGGGTTCTCGAGCTGAAATGGTCCTCAAGAGGTGATCCCATCAGTTGGGTCCTTTCGATTCACGACCCCAGCATCGTAAGTTTCTTTTCTTCTTTTCCCAGATTTTAAGCTGCTTCGGTTGCACCATCTTAGATTAACATTCGATCAAGACTAATGATTGACTACGAAAAGGGTTACACCGTCTAGTAACAACATCAAAGTGCCAAACTATCTTAATCTAACATACGAGAGAAGTACAACATGCTCAAAAGATACACCAGAAAATAAAAATAAAAAAAAATTGAAAGAAAATAATGGATAGCCTCACATTCTTTTTGTTTCACGCTAATATTATGGATACGAGATTCGACTTCCGCGCTCTATAAAGTGACATAGCAAAAGTCGAGAAAGTAGAGTTAGAGATATGACAGAAAAAAAAAATTGAGATTCTTTTTCTTAGTCTAATTTCAATTGGATCGCTCTTTCCTCACTATGGCAACCTTTGTATAAACACAAAAATTAGCAAGACCGGACGGACCAATCACAAAATCACACGTGGCATCTTTGGCAATGTGCCTACCGCGTTAAGGTATATTAGAGTAGTCTTCGTCTCCATGGGATGCGTCATTCCTTTGCGACACGGTGAGCCTTCTAGAGCGAGAAAGCAACTCGGGGGGGAAGGGTTCCACAGAGAGAGAGAGAGAGAGAGAGAGAGAGAGAGAGAGAGGAGATCCTTCGTCGTAATCGCGCCTTGACGCTCTCCCGTCTTCCTTCTTCGCCTTCTTCGCCAGCGGCCGTCGATTGAATTCTTGGGTCGATCGATCGGTTCGTCAATCGGCTGATCGCCCGGGGGAGCTTCCGTTCGCCATGTTCAAGTTCTGGTACGGCCAATCCTGCCCCGTTTATTGGTGCTTCTTGGATGATTTTAGCTCTCGTTTAGAATTCTGATCGGTTCGTTATGTTTTAATCGAATTATCTCCTGTTCTGAGGCGGAGCGCTTGAATTTTATTTGTGGAACGAGGGCGATGAAGCTTGATTTTTTTAGGGGTTTTTACGTGTTTTTGGGGGATGTTTCGCTTTAATGGTTCAGTATGGTTGTTTGTTCTGTGTTTCACGAGCTAGTGCCATGGTTTGCCTCTTTAGCCGTGAAACGAGCAGTGAACTTGAAGAGCTAAGAGATAAATTGGAAGGCGCTCATAGTGGCAAAGCACACTTAAACGTCGGTACCATTGGAATAGAACGTTAACCATTTATAATCGTAGAAGTAGACCTGTAAATTTCCACATTGGTAGTTCCAAAGAATTGGTTGAGAAAGGAATTCTTTTTGGAATGAATTTGGCTGGAACTCGACAATGTTACTGTCTGCCCACTGAAGACGTGAAAGCAGTCATCTTTTCTTGAGCTATTGGCCAATTAGGACTTATGCTCGACTTAATAAGGCTAGGATATGCTGCAACTAATGAAGTCTTCCATTGTTACGTGCCTGGCGGTGATTGTCAGATTAGAGTTTTATTTTGCTTTTTTGCATTTCTTTCAGGGGAAATCAAGAGCAACCAAATCAGCCACGCCCACAGGATAGTACTTCACAGTCATGGTATCCACCTTCTGTAGGTAGCTCTCCCGGTTCTTCCCGTCCCTCAACACCAAGCAGTACCTCTTCCGGCAGTTTCAATTATTTTTCACAGTCCACACCCCATGTTTCTCCCACTGAGGCTTCGGGCATCATAAATCATTTGAAAGACAAGAGGTACTTCTTGTTTCAGGCATCTTTGAGATTTCTTTGTCTTCCCTTTTTCTTTTGAATGTATATGGAATTGCATCCTTCATTTGTAATAGATGAAACATTGAAGTCTGGATCAAACCTTAGTGGCAATTTAGGAAGCTAACTTGCCCTTGGTACTTGTATCTGGTCTTGGTTATTTCATCTTATGAGGAGACATTAGTTCCAAGTGCTCATGTAGACCCTAGAAGATTCATCACATCTTATGAGGTGACATTTGAGATTAGTGGTCGTGCCAACACAGAGAAAATCCAGAAACACCAGCTAGTCATTTCTGCTGAATCTTCTTAATTAGCACAGGCCTTATTTTTCCAGAAGCATCTGATGGTCCTCAGTGCACAAGCAGCAATCAAAAATTTCCTGGTGGAATGTTTGCTGAGAGCACCTTGATGAAATTACGCTTTTTCTGCATTCTTTTGGTGAAGAAAATAGTGCATCTGAGCCAGATTTCAGTTACAGGCAGGCAGAGCTGGACTTGACTTGAACATGGTACTAGACAGCCATAAAATAATGTTGAGAGAAGGCTGGCTTAAATTATACACTTTTGGTACAGTGAAAACTTGCATATGGATGTAAATGCTTGGTTAATATGATGGATAATTTATCTTGTTTTTTGGCTGCCTTTTTGGTCTTGATAGCTGTTTCCTATGTGGCTTTAGTTTTTTGGCGCACCCCCTTGGTGCCTTCTAGGTGAAGTTTTATCCATTAAAGAAATATAAATTGAGAGAAACACAATCCTTGGTGCAACATGGCTTTGGTTTAAATATTAAAACGGACTGCCAGTCTAATTAGTTGTATGATATGTTTGTAAACGTTGGAAAGTTGTAGTGCTAGCATGAATTCATAAATGCTAGAAGATTAAACTAACTTGTCTTTAAGTGCTAGAAGATGATTCTGCAACATAAATCCTTTTCTACCTCATCCTCATCATTTTCTTTTACCCAATCTGCAATGTTCAGTTGTTTATCTTAGATTGAGCAAAGGACTTCTCCTGGGCTACCATTTTCTGTTCTCTTTGTTTCTGCTAGTGTGATCATACTTCATTAGTCATTCCTCTTCTGTAAACCTGTTCAGTGTTGACGAGTTGCGGAAGCTTCTGTCTGACAAGGAAGCATACCATCAGTTCATACTTTCACTTGATCAAGTGAAGATCCAAAATAATGTGAGTGATACAGTTCTTTGCATGTAGATTTTGGTTTTTGCCACTCAAACTGTCACTTTCGAACATTTTTTTTAAGTTTTACGGTTCTTTTATCTTTAGTTAGCATTGTTTGTGGTGCTTTTACCTCTCAAAACCAGAGAGGATGAAATGCCGTTCTGTTCTATGGCAGTCGAATACCAACTGCGAGGGAGAAGTCTCTTATATGCATGCTGAAGCACCCATGCTGTGCCTTTTGTTACATTTGATCAAACTAGTACAGACCACTTTCAAGTCTCAATTGCATGCCCAGATTCATCAAATATCTTAAATGGCGTTGGCGAGATGGCTGCTATATTAACAGCATTATCACGTGCTTGATTCTTGGTTTGAATACAATAATTTGGTCTGGGTTGGTTGACTTATTAGAATTGTTGGAACGGAAAATGCGGCATTCACTACTACATCAACTTAGATTTTCATCTCTTTTAAAATTGATGTTTTTGCTCTAGCAGATACGAGATGAACTCCGGAAAGAAACCCTGCAGCTTGCCAGTGAGTTGTCTTTCCCTGACTGGAGCTGAAGTTTTATCTTGGATTATGTGTTATATTGCAGATGGGTCTCATTATTTTTGTCAATAACTATAGGGATGAACTTGGAGAAGGAACCTCAAATAATGGAGCTGAGAAACCAGGTATATCGTAATGCTTCTATGTGGGTCATTTTAGGGCAAGCAGCCCATGATGGCATCAGTTGAAGCTGTTTCATTTTCTTTTTGCAGTGTAGGATCATACGGACGACAGAGTTGGCTGCTGCACAGGAGAAGCTCAGTGAACTGGAGAGACAGAAAGAAGAAATTATGAAGCTCTTCTCTTCTTCCTCTCTTATCCAGAAGCTTCAAGGTAATCCATACAATCAGAAAATTGTACTTAATATTTTTAGGGTCTTTAACTAAAGCTGGATCTTCACTCTACTGCATGCGGCTTCTGTCAGGAATTTGACCTTGGCCCTTTTATTATTATGACAACCTGTTTGACATTTTGTAGAAGCAATGCACAAGACGGAGGAGGAATCTGAAGCTTTGCACGAAAAGCTTCTTCATAGGGAAGTAGACCTTGGGACATTTGTGCAGAAATATAAGAAGCTGCGGACCACTTATCACAAGCGCGCACTTATCCAACTTGCAGCGAAAACATCTGCAACAGGATGACCAATGCGTGGCAAGCATCCTACATGAATGGGACCATGAAGATTTCCTTGTATTATGGTGTGTTGAACTAATCTTACATTTGATTTTGCTTTGCACAAGACCATATCCATGTATGTAAACAATTATTTTTTTTCCCATAAATGTCATCCTCGCCCCGCCTTGTCTTGCCTCACCTACAATTGGCACTTGCCTATTGTGTCTCCCATAATTGATGAAGGCCAAAGATTCGGGCTACCGTCGGGTATGTCTTTTTGGCCCAGCTTTAGTTTTGAAGTGGAGAATTGCACCCAAATGTCGTTTTTAATTGAACAGCATAATATAGAAAAATCTTTTATGCATACCGAATCCAAAATACGATTTGGAAACCAAATAATGAATCAGAGCACATGGGCGGAGCGAACTTCCACTGCTTGTCACCCTCTCTGTGTAAATCGTCTCTATATTGTGGGCTTTAAGCCTCTTAGAATTGTCTTCATCATCTCTGTAAATCCGTAATTCGGACCTTACAAATATTCATGCGTTTTTCTTCTGAATTGTGGACGTGGGCTTGTGCCAAGACATTGATGGTTGTAATGGCCACATGTAGGAATTTACCTACATCACGTGCGTGTTGGATTTCATTGTGGCTTTGTGGATGGCAAGATCCCAAGTGTTTCCCCATCCCTTTAAAACGATTTGGAGTGCTCTTGTTCGATCCGCGTCCGGTAAGTGTGGCTTGTTGGGAGTCCTAAGCCTATTCTATTCATGAAGGTTAGAGTAAGAAATGTCCTTACAACTCATGGCTAAATCTGAGCACTGGTTGGGTGGGCCGGGCCGAACAAAAGTGGTAAATGGGCTTCGCCAGCTGAAAGATTTGTAGCCCAGGCCCGTCCAGATGTGATTTTTCGCTTTGCCGCAGACTTGACCTTGCTAATATTAGCGTCACATCTAATCTGCCCAGATTATTCGAGGCAGGCCTAAACATCAAATCAGAGGATAGACTTTGGTTATCAAAGACTTTTGCTTTCTCTCCGTCAAAAAGAGGAACAAAAATCGAAAAAAGAGTAAAGCAGCAGCGCACTAATTTCATGGCCTGCTTCGGTACATAAAAAATCTCAAGAGAACCCCGTGCATATTCCTGGACGAGTTGCTAAAATTATTCTCGATTTCGTTCTCCACGTATTAAGGTCAATAGAAGAAGGTAGAATAGCCACCGTTTGTCACGCAATCTCTAGTAGAATGACCACAATGAACCTATTTTTGAATGTCCTAGGGCTAGGTCGGATAAGACAATTTCGCGATTTCGAAATTGTACAAATAAGAAGAAAGTTGGAGATCACCGGCCCCAAACACGTTCCAAATTTTCCAAAAAAAGAAAGGAAAGAGAGGGCGTGGTCCATACATCGCAAGTTGGGGTCCGCAGTATTTAATGCATGGTGTCGGCTGCTACTTTCTACGAAACTCCACGCAATTTCCGCATGCATTTCTTGCTAGATGATGCCTCTTTGCCTGCCGGGAGGGTGAAATGTGCCTATCACGATCACCTACAGCCTATCTTTTCCGATTTTGATATATACACATCGGAAGCTTCCCTCCACCCGCAATTTTCGAGCGCGAATCCTGTTGCTCCGGAACACTCAAACGACGTCGTACCGATTATCCGGACGGTGATTCCATCGGTTGTCAACGAGAAAAGCAAAAATCCCATTTCGGTCAGAAGTCTATTTTTCAGGGTAATCTTTCGCGGGCGGGCAAGTTGGGATGAAAATGAATCTTTTTTTTTGTGTACCAAATCCTCCTCTGAGCTGGCTCAGCAGAAAAGTTGATTTGAGTTCACGGCAAGCGCTCCGGACGAGGAAGCCGAAATCGCGCAGTGTTCGCAGGCTTCATATCACGGGGCAGGATGCGACAAAAGAGAGTCAAAGATTCGTGCTTTTTTCCTCAAATGCCAGAACTTTTTCTTTTCTTTTTCCCCCTTTTTTGACAGGTTATAAACTATATTCAATTGAATTTTCGTGTAGGTGATGTCCATAGCTGGGAACCTTGAATAATAAATAGAGGAAAATAAACTCTTTTTTTTCTATACAATTCACTGTTAAATGTAGGGATAATACGAACTGGCATGAAGTCAAATTTAGTATGTTCGACACATAATGTAAAAAAAAAAAACATGAAATTCATAGCTAGCACGAATTTGACATGTAGACACGATTGCCTTGACTACTACTGCAGTGCAAGGTTCTTCCAATCCCAGCTTATTTTGATTCGACTTTGGTTGATTCAGTTTTGACTCGATCGGGCTTGAGTCAAATTGCTTTATTTCCCAATATTAGAATTGATACACATGTGATGCACGTGCCAATAAATGCAAAATAATATTTGGATATAAAGTATGATTGTTTGCACAAAAAAAACAACCAACTTTTTGCTATTACCGACATATGATGGTATTTGTTGATAAGAGCAGATTTTGGTCTTTTTATAAACAGAATGATGGACAACTTGATGAATTAACAACTTGAAGGAATCGATAAAAAATGAAGTCAACAATCTCGAATGTAGCCGTCGAGAAGTAAGGATCACTGTAGTGGAGTCGAAGAAATCGTCCATATTACCGTTTGTAACTTTCCATTACCCTCTATTTGTAACCTCGCTTTGTGATTCCGTCAATTGTAGGGTAGCCACATCATACTCTCCGGAGGACCTCCCGTACAAGTCAAACAATTTACTATATTTATCTTTACTTTCTCACACCGCACTCTATTTTCCTTAACTGTGTAGCTTTCAGGTTCGCATTGTCGATCAAATTTCGGCGTGTATCTCTATCCTAGGTACCGTATTGTCGAGTTTGTTAACATTTGGTTACTTTATCAAGTCTATATCACCAAACCAAGATTAAAATTCCAAAAACTATTTGCATCTATACACTCATGTTCTAATCGAATTGATTGTGGCCTATATGCTTGTGATATTTCATGTGCAGAGTTGGCACAAAACCTAGATCCCTTTTAATTAGAAGTCGAAGAATGACTTTTGGCGAAAGATATTTCGTCGCAAGAGGAATTTCGGTGAAACAATGACATGGAACCATGTCTTTATATAGGAACTAGAGGAAAACGCCATGAAATAGAACATTTATTTAAACTAAAGGGCATTCAACGAATATTGAAAAAAAAGAATATCGCATCTTACGCAACAGCAACGAGTAGCTGGAAGAAAACGCTTATGTTTTGATCATGTAGACACTTGTGAGTCCAGATTCGAAAATGAAAAAAATATTCAAAGTACATGTGTGGCAAGATTCGAAATAAAAATATCAAAATTAAAATCACTCCAAAACAAAATTTTAATTATTTGGTTTTTATATCTTGAAATAGGGTTGGATTAATGCCATAAATAAATTCCGATATAATCGTTTTCAGTATGTTTGTAACTACAACTAGGAGTGTGCAGAAGAACCTAGGGAATAAGTATAGTAAGGCATGTTCCAAGGCGGGTAAGAGAGCTCCTAGGTAAGTTCCAGGTCATAAGGTTTTGGAATTGATGAGTGCAAGGTAGGTTCCAAAATTTGTGGTTACACCACCATGTACACATCCTGTATACCCTAAAGGAAAAGAGGATAAAGATGTACTTAATTATTTACGAAATGCAGTTTTTTCTTTGTCAAACTCTTACATTTAAATGAGTGAAAACCTTAGTTGATCGGAAATTTCCAACGTCATTAGAAGAAACAAATGCCCCCCCCCCCCCCTCCCTTCCTATCTCTCAAATAGAGAGGGACAAGTGCCCAAAAAAAAAATCCTAAACTTGTCACATGGATGTCAATTTAGTCCTAAAGTTTTTATTGATGTCAATTCAATCATAAACCTTTTGTATTTATGCCAATTGAATCTATTTAGCCAATTTTATGGGGAAATCACTAAAGTGAATACTAGTCATCTTACGTGGCATGACCGATGTTGACGTGAATATTCTTTTTAATTTTTTTAATGATTTTTTTTTATTTTTTCTCTTTCTTTTTGATAATTTTTTTTTTTATTGAGGGTTGGCAAGGATCGCTGACTGACCATTGCCAGCCCCAGCCGAGGGTTGGCAAACTATACTGGCATTGGGTGAGGGCATTGCAGCCCTTGCCTACGGTCGCTAGGAGTTAGCTAGCAACTTTGATTGGCCCTCAATAAAAAAAAAGTGTGTAAAGAATAAAAAGAAGAAGAAGAAAAATCAATCATAGTATAAAAGAATAGTAAAAAAAAAAAATGTCCACGTTAGCGCTAACCTTGCCATGTGAGACAACCATTGTCCACGTTAGTAATTTTCGGCCAAAATTGGCTAGATGGACTCAATTGAAAAAATGCAAAATGTTTAGGATTGAATTGACATCAATAAAAGGTTTGGCACTTTTTTGACATTTTTCCCCAAATACAGACGGTAAACTTTTTATGTGAACTCATGGAATTAAATTGGTGGAAGCTAATTATATCTTTGCTTTAGATGTCCTTAGCATTTTAAGACTATGTGTATTATCATCACACAAGGACATATAGTATCATGTGATCCATTTATGCTTTTGTGCCGAATGTTAAATGTTTTAAAATTGGAACCAGAACAATATTTCGTTCACTAAACAATATGAAAATGGTACATGGTACCATAGAACCAGCGGAACCAACGGGGTTTCGAGATGGTTCCAAGTTAAGGTTTCACGTTTCAAAAGATTGGAATCAATATCTATAGAATCACGTGGTTTTGATAAATTGTGCCTGAAGTGAATTCTCTTAAACTCCTAAACTTATTGTTCGACGACCAATTCAATTCTAAACCTTTTAATTGTGCCAATTGTTTTGGCCATTTGCCAATTTAGTGCTAAACCATTTGATAACTTATCAATGGAGTCTTTTTCAGCCAATTATCCAAGTCATTAAGTTTATGACTAAATTGGTGAAACTTCAATAGATTTAGGACTAAATTGACATGATCGAAAGGCTAATGACTTATTGACAAATCATCAAAATGCTTAGGACTAAAATTTGCACAATTGAAATGTTTAGAAATGAATTGAGCACCTTAAAATAGGTTTAGGACTTTTTGGGCAATTATCTCGGTGGCATCACGATGCGAACTCAGACTCTGAGTAACCGGACATTTCCAATGCAGTTTCACCCCACTGGTTAACAAGTCGACACAATCGACTTCGATGCATAAATCCAATTGAAATATTCCATCGCCGAGCTTCTTCCATGGCTCATTCATTTGTATTCATTCCCAAGCTGTCTGCTAACCCAATGACGAAAGTTTCGTAAGGGGATTGAAGCAGGCTACCATGAGAGAAAAGATCTTCTTTCTAAAAAGATTCGATTCGGAACTATTATATGTACGAGGTCCAATATTGAAATAATTCCAGAGGTTTTCCCTGACTTTCTCAAGTTCGCAATCAAGCTATCGAGACATTACTAGTTCTTTTTTTATTTTATTTGTTTCCTTTTGGGGCTAAGCTGAAAGAGCGTTTACTTTAGGCGGGCAAAGTTCTTGGGTTTCGATGAGTTTCTCCATGTCCTCTCCACATGGTTGGATAATAACATCATCGCCTGAAATCCAAGCGATGCATCATCCCCAGTGGCCACTATCTCCACTGAACTGTCCAGCATATACATTGGGTTTAACGTATATCATCTTCTGTCGTGGGGGGGGGATGATCAAAGGCAAATTATGCTTCTGAGCTGAGGCGTAACTCAACAGGCTGGGAACCTTCACTTTTTGCAATTATTGACAGAAAAAAAGAAAAAGACGAAGAAGAAGACAGGGAGTAAATAAAAGGTACGCACGTTTTCTCCAATTGAGAAGTTTCGGAGAAATTGAAGAGTCCTGATTTAGAAATGTTGTGGCGACCCACGGATTTCGAGTTCGCGCAATCGATTTCAGTGACTTTCAAGTGACGCTTAATAGCTTTAAGTTCTTTAAAGTAAAAAAAAAAAATGGGGCGAACCACGAAATCTGTTGTACTTAATCGATGGACCGTTATAGAACATCGACATGTTTGCTATCCCTATCTTTCTTTTTTTTTTTTTGGCTCGCCATGACACGATTAGATCAGAGGAACATTTAAAATATAACAAAGCTAACATTATAAGGAGAAGAATCGCAACATTTATCGATTTTGAACTTATGAAGACCATGAGGGAGAAGGAACTATGAAGGGTTGTTTGGCGAACTATAGTCCGCTAGGGACCTCAAAATTAACGATCAGGATGTGATCGTTTTGAAGCAAATGAAAGGGTCAACAGGGGCGATTAAGCTTCCAAATTACACTTTAACCCGGGCCCGATTTTGAATGCGATCGAACATGATTAGACCACTTCCCCTTAACACTAATTATCGATGCAACCTTTCGGTACGAATCGTAACCTTTGCGATTGCACGGATTCGCGTTGCATTCTCATTCTTGAGGTCTCGTAATCAGAGTCTTGGATCGGATCAATTAAAAAGGGCATGTTCTGTGAACGCCTGATGTGCACTTGGCGTCTGACTCAGTCTTGACTTTGACTCGACTTTGTCATCTGTCCGTATAGCGGCTCGAGTTCGTGCTCAAACTAGGATTGCAGACTTGAAGGTGTGTGAACGTTTATATGGCTTCTAGTTCACGTTTGGCTTTTATGTCTTTCTATGAGGACCGAGCAATAATGAGCATTTATTTTTGTGTCGGCTTACTAATACATTCGTACCTCACATTTAATCTCCCCCTAACTTTCGCATCACACCCAAAAAAAACTCCCCTTTATCTATGTTATCGTTCCACCCTTTACCCAAAAAAACAACCATAAAATTTGAGGTCCATGTTCATCCCTCATCGTTCTCAGCGTAGCCCAATCCTGTCTACCGGCACATAACCACGCGCTTTTTCCGTTTCCGCCACTATCTTTAAAAATAAAACGAAATGCTCAGGCACCTCCGATCTCCCACCGCGCCTTCCCATGTCGTGTCCTAAGGGAACTCAGCTGCTCTGTCCTTCCCCGCCTCCTTTGTCTATCTGTGTCCTCACTTCCACCTTGCCTGTTACCCCAAATTTGCTCTCGTCACTCACCTTCTTCCTGCGCCTTCGAGAAAAAAAACATTTCGACTTACCGGATCCGAACTTAACCTACCCCCGCTGAAGGCATTGTTTCTCGATGTTAATTTGTACCACCTTGGTGCGATTGCACGAGTGAAAGTAAAAAAAAAAATAGAAGAAATAACTAAAAAAGAATCCGTTGTACTTGGGATTCTCATTTTGGGACTCTAATCATGTCAATGGAACTCCAAGGGCATGTGGTGAATGCTTGTTTGGTGGCAATTGCGGCTGCTTTTTGAACGAAATTTGACACTCGACACTGGTCAACCCCACGGTGTCGTCCTCCAGGATCGACAAGGTGGAACGTTGATCTACTTAGTCCGCGTTTGGCTTATATGTCTTTTAGTAGATGACAGAAAAAGAATAAAAAAAGCGTGAACGAGGCCTTATAAAAATAAATAATTTTTTCTGATCAGGTGTTTGTTTCGGCGAAAGACAAGGTTTTGAAAACAAAAAAAAAAAACAAAAAAACTGTCACCAAAAACTGCTCAACAAGAGAGACATTCGCGAAAGAATCGTGGGAACGCGGGGGTGGTAAAAGCGCTCATCTCTCTCTCGGGTAATCATCGGTTCTCGTCTTTCTGTCAAGCGTCGTTCCGACTTACCGGTCTTTTTCCGCGGCGCCGGAGCAGGCGTCCCGTCATAGGACATCATGACGACGAGAAAGAGAGGAGACGGGCGGTCGACCATGGGCTGGACACTAGGGGATTTTTGCGATTTTTGCAACGAAGTGTTTATTCTAGGGCTCTTCAGAAAACAATCACGGGAAAAACGAAAATAATTTTTTATACTTTTTTATGCGCACTGTGAGGAAACTTTCATCAGGATCCCTGACTTTCGTCACGCAGTTGGCGAGTTTATGTGATTTTCGACAACATTATATTACCCACAACAAAACAACACCACAATTCAGGGATCCTTCCTTTCTCCTTTTCCTTTCTTTTCCCCGACTTATTTTACATCAATACCGTAGCGATCATCTGATCGAGGACCGAACAACACATAAATAAGAAATGCTTATTCACCCTCGTCCTACCCCTGTTCTGTCTACGAAATGTGTTTTCGTTTGGATACAACACTCGGCATGCTTAATTACTTTTACTGTATATCCTTGGTTTTGACGATTTCCTTTTGACTTTAATTACATATTTGGTGCAAAACACCGGCTTCAAGTCAGAAAAACAATGTTAAACGAACAAAAAATGAACGCGCTCTAAACTTTTCCTTTGGTTTTACTTTCCCCCTTTTTATTTCTCGTGAAGCAACCACCGCGAGTCCTTTCATTAAACTAGAGACGCAACGTGCAATTGTAAATGACCTAGTAAAAGCTTGAGACAGAAAGGTAGGGAGGGCGCGCGATGAGAGTCGTGGAGCCTCGCCTAGACCTAGCCGTGAGCCAGGGCTAACGCACTCTTTTGGCCAGTAGCCAAACAAAGCGTAAGTGCACACCCATAAAGAAAAAGAAAAGCAACTAGCCGGTTGTGAAGGTCGCGCCGACCCAAACTATACAAAAAAAAAAAAAAATTGGGCCCAATAAGGAATCGGCGAGGTGACCGATAAATCATAAGAAAATATAGGGAAAGAAATCTTGACAATGGAAAAAAAAATCAAAAAGACATTCATGGTTAGCGTCGCTCTGTGACAAAAGATGGTCAATGTCCAAGTCTTTATTAAAATAATTCTAGGGCATAATTGGGCAAAATGGATACCTTGCGTCCGGAGGAAATTTTAAAATTCTAACTGCTAAATACCAAAAATTGAAAAGGTCAAAGTAAGGATCAATTATGGCAACCCCGCATATTTTACCTAAAAATCGAATAAAAACTCAAAAAACTAAGCCAAGAAAAGTCGTCAAACATAAGGCAACACCCACAGTCTAGCCTATATTCAATTCCAAAAGTCTTAGTAAATATTAGCAAACTGCTTACTATCCTGCCGAGTGTTTACATGAAACCAAGAGCTTATAAAGTTGACAATAGGTGGTGTAATGCTAAATTAAATCAAGTTCCCATAATGAAACAAATTGTAAATAACGGTGGGGGCTTGATCTCTTACCAATCTTTTCTCCATCTGTCACTCTCAAAGGGGAGTTAAGCGAGAGTAATTTTGTGTTGAAGACAAAGTGATAACTGCTCATCATTACGGCCCCCACCAACCGCCATGCCATAGGCCCCTGATTTTTTTTATTTTTTTTATTTTTTTTGGTAAAAAAGGGGAAAGTTTTATTTTCAATGCAATGTTGTTCACTATATTTTTTTTTTTCTGATAATTTTCTCAAGAAAAGTAATAAATTAAATCTTAGTCATTTGTTAGATACATCACTCTTCATTGTCTTAAATATTTTTCTGCAAATTACTACCATGCCAGTTCCAATTGTGAAGTCAATATCTAAAAAATCCACAAAGACAACTAAACTTTGAACCTTTTAAAAAAATAGAATCTACTCAAGATATACCGCGGATCAATTCGGAGCACAAAAAAAAAAAATTGTTCATGCATTAATGACATTCCTTAAGCCGGAATTATTAGTGCAAGAAAAAAATTTGACTTTAATCATAAGGTTCTCTTTATAGATACATGATGTATTGGGCCACGGCTGTTTGCTGCATAATCAGAACTTAACTTATGAATTCAATGAACTACGAATTAATTTTGTGCATACTCGAGTATTTTCACGACGGAAGCAAAATGAAGCTACAAGCACATTGTGGAGCATACGTTTCGTTCCTTGAAAGAACAAATGCCCATCCAGACATATCCAACGCCTAAAAGGCAAAGTCCAACTTTAAACGTAATAGCCAGGGTGGGAGACTATGCAGTCCCCC